>CAUYLG010041862.1:0-32569 GCA_963573385.1 Cacajao melanocephalus
GGCAGTAGAACAAGAATCCTGTTCTCTCTCCCTCTTTTTCTTCCTCTTTCTTTCTCTCGTACATTCTTTTTCTTTCTTTCTTTCACTCTCACTTTCTTTCCTCTCTTTTCCTTTCTTTCAAAAAATAAAAAAAATAAAAAATAAAAAAAAAAAGAAATACCTGCTTTGAGATTCTCCAAATAAAAATAAAGGGTTTCTAAAAAAAAAAAAAAAAAAAAGAATGCAACCATTTGTCTCTCACCTATCTGTGACCTGGAAGCCCCCTCTCTGCTTTGAGTTGTCCTGCCTTTTGGGAGGAACAAGTGTTCATCTTACATATATTGATTGATGACTCATGTCTCCCTAAAATATATAAAACCAAGCTCTGCCCTGATCACCTTGGACACATGTCATCAGGACTCCCTGAGGCTGTGTCACAGGTTCACGTCCTTAACCCTGACAAAAGAAACTTCCGAAATCTAGACTTGTCTCAGATATTTGGGATCCACAGTGTACAATATGTTTTGACATGCATACACTGTGGATTGACCCATTTAATGTTACAAAATGTCCTTCTTTATCTCTAGTAACATCCTAGTGTTAGAAGCCATACTAGTATTTCATTTAGTGCTCTGCATTACTTAGTACAGAAGTTTATTATTATGTATGAAGTTTATTATGTGTGAAGCGTTCTACAGTTTTCAATATACACACACATGCCCACATTCTCACTTATTATCTTAGCTTGCCCTCTAAGCTACCAGATCCATATTCAAATTCTTTCTGTCCTTTGGAAATTCTATGGGTAAGTCTTAAATGGAGCAACATATAGCCCCAAGGGCCAAATCCTGGCACAGACCTCAAGGCAGGCGCCTGCTGAGGAAAGATCTTGGCCACACAATGAACTCGTGGGCAGGATGCCCAGTGCCCAGCCAGGATCATGGCCTTGATCCTTCTCTCCGCTGCCACACCCAGCTCTGTAGCTTCCCTGAGCCCAACTACACAAAGAATCTGCCACATATGCAGGGGATACACCAAGTGGCTTTCCAGCTGAAGCTCAGGAAGGGGAATCTGCAGATCTGCTTGGAGGAAAGGAGAAGTCCTCCAAAATCCCCATCGATAGTTGAGTCTATCAATAACCTGTCACTTCAGCATCCAGAACACCTACCCCAGGGCCTGGTCTGCACTGCCAGCCTCCCAGGGTGCAGTTGTTGGATGCTGAGAAGCCACCAAGGACTCGGTCTCGTCTCCCTCAGTGTTCCCCAAAGGGTAGGATGATCTTCCTGTAATAGCACTAAATGCCAAAGTTTACAAAAGCCATTCCCTTTGCAGTTTTTTCCCCAAGACACTCTGATCATGTCAAAGAGAAAGCGTTTGTCTGATGCTACTAAGTCTTTAAGCCTGGCTGGAAATGATTAGCAGTAATGGGAGGCAAAGTATACTGGGTTTTCCCTTTGCGATAGGGATGTAAACTTTTCATTTTATATGCATCAATGTCAGTTAAAAAGTGAGTCCTTTAAAGAAAGTTTTTGCATATTTAAATAATAATGGGGTGGCAAAATTCATGAGGTGGTGTTGACTGTGCTCAGAAATCAAAAGCAAGGCTCAGCTGGGTACAGTGGCTCACGCCTGCAATCGCATCACTTTGAGAGGCTGAGGCGGGAGCATCGCTTGAGGCGGGGAGTTTGAGACCAGCCTGGGCAACATAGCGGGACTCCATCTCTGTGTTCATATTAAAAGAAAACGAAGGCCCCTATACATGACCTGTGCAAATAGTTCGCACCAAGTTATCTTGGCCATGTGTGCCCGAACCCAAAGGGGATTGCAGAGGAGAACATTTAAATCTGGGGCTCTGCCAACGTTCCACAGTCAGGAGGAGCCTGAAAGCAGGTGTCTGAGTGAGGGCACAGCAACAGCAGCCTGCTGTATATGTGACCCCTGGCCTCAGCGTGGGTCTTGCCAAGGACCCAGAGCGCAGCACCGCGCTTCACCACTAGGTGGCGGACGCGCGTTCCCAGTATGAGCTGCGCAGATCCCGGGAGTGACGTGGCCCTTTGCAGCCCGAGCGGCTGGAACAAGCTGGGACACGCCTGCCCTCTCGCGGCCCCCTGCCCGAGGGGCCCTGCACACCTGGAGCCGAGCTTGGCGAAATCAGCCTCAGCCCCCTTCAAAACCAAATCTCAGAGCTGCTTGAGCCACGAGGAAATGAAAATAACCTCTAATGGAGATTCTTGACCTCATTTTGTACTGCGGCTCTCCTCTCAGAATCATCTTTTTTAAATCCATGAACTAGATGGGAATACATAACAAGATCTAGGACTTTGGAAAAATGAGCACAAGTGACTTTACCAGACCACTGCAATGACTGTAATATGACATGAACATAACTTTCATTTTTACTGGTACTGCTAATACCACTATGGCTTATTTGCTGCCTGCATTCGTAATTGAAAAAAATCCCAAGTATCACTTAGAGGTGAGTGAGAATAAGGATTTAATTATTTTCCTTTTCAAATTCAGGGACTCCATAAATTCTATGCCCACGGCTAAGAAACTTTTAGCGCCTGGCAATTTCCAGACAGGGTGAAAAAAAAATTAGAAAAAAAAAAACACTTAGTGAAAATTGAGACGAGATGGAAGAAACTTCAAGCCGAGCACACCAGACTTCCCTGTCCATTTCCTGTTCTGCCCCAGCTTTAGTGCTCAGGGCCTCCTCAGTACCTACTCTCTGCCTTGACCTTCAGGAGCTAAAGCAGCACAGGATATGCATGATCCTGGTGTAAATGGTGACTCGGAGGGGGCTAATGTACCATCCAGGCTCAACTGTTTGGTTTTCAGACACTGAGACAGAGAAGGGAGTCAGCACCCAGCATCTCCTACTCATTCAGGCCAGAGCTAAAGATCCACGCTCCATACCCATTTCTCCATTTCAGACTAGGGGACAATTGGGAGGGGACTGGTAAGCCTCCCCAAGGAAGTGACATGAGCTAAGACTTGGAGGAGTCATGTGGATGTCAGGGGAAGAGCATTTCCCTCTTCCCCTGAGAAGAGGAGGCGTGGTGGGAACCATGGACTCAGGTCATATAGAGGCCTTGCTTTCTTTCCTTTTACATAGAGATGGAGTCTCGCTATGTTGCACAGGCTGGTCTCAAACTCCCACCCTCAAGTGATCCTCCCACCTCAGCCTCTGAAAGTGCTGGGATTGCAGGCGTGAGCCACCATGCCCAGCTGGGCACTGCTTCTGATTTCTGAGCACAGTCAACACCACCTCATGAATTTTGCCACCTATTATTATTTATTTATCGTTATTATTTTTTTGAGACCGAATCTCACTCTGTCGCCCAGGCTGGAGTGCAGTGATGCGATCTCAGCTCACTGCAACCTCTGCCTCCCGGGTTCAAGTGATTCTTGTGCCTCAGCCTCCCAAGTAGCAGGGATTACAGACACGCATTATCATACCTGGCTAATTTTTGTATTTTTAGTGGAGATAGGGTTTCACCATGTTGGCCAGGCTGGTCTCAAACTCCTGACCTCAGGTGATCCACCCGCATCAGCCTCCCAAAGTGCTGGGATTACAGGTGTGAGCCACCGCACCTGACTCCATTATTATTTAAATATGCAATAACTTCAAGAAGAAAAAACAGCCAGTGCAGCAGCACTGGTGGACATGCCTGGCATGCTTCCAGAAGGAAGTCATGCAGCTGAGGTGGAGTGAAGCACGAATGAGGTTGGAGAGGTAGCCAGAGACCTGATCTAGAAAATCATCCTCTTATAAAGACTTCAGCTTTTATGCAGTGTGAAATGTGGACCTGGCATAGAGCTGCTGGTGTTAGAATGTGTTTCCCAAACGTCCATATGTTAGAAACTGTGCCCTCATGAACGGGTTAATGGATGAATGAGGATTCTGCCCTCATGAATAGATTCAGTTGTCACCATCAGGGGAACGGGTAATCATGGGAATGCCTTTGTTCTCAAAGTGAGCTCTCTCTTGCACACACTTTGTTTTGCCCTCTTGCCATGTGATGCCCTCTGCCGTGTTAGGATGAAGGTAAAAGGCCCTTGCCAGATGCTGGTACCATGTCCTTGGACTTCCCAGCCTCCAGAAGTGTGAGCTAAATAACCTTTTTTTTGTTTATAGATTACCCAGTCTGTAGTATTATGTTATAGCAACAGGAAACAGACTAAGAGAGGGTTTTGAGCAGAGGAGGTATAAAATCTGACTTAGTTTTAATCAAGGTGATCACAAGTTCTGGTTTGCCAGGGCCAGTACCGGCTTACTCCTGTTATCCATTGTAATTATCAATAGCATTTCTTTTTGGTCTTAAAGAAGGGGTCAATTGTGGTCACTTTAACAGGATCGCATGACTGCTGTGCTGAGAATGGACTAAAGGGGGCAAAGACAGGAAGAGGGAGACTGGACAGGATGCCATGGCAAATGATCCAGACAAGAGACAGCAGCAGCTTTGACCAGGGTGGCAGCAGTGGAAGTGGTGAGAAATGGAGAGTGCCAGAATTTAGTTTTTGACATGTGAGTTTAAGACATCGATTAGACTTTGAAGTAGTAGCCATTGGCCAAGAGGCAGATGCTGCCTGTCCATGATGAGCCCCTGGTTCCTGTGCTCCGTCCCTTCTGCCTGTTTCTGCCTGGCCCCCACACACTTGTTGAGGAGGCAGTTGGATGTAGAGGAGAAATGGTGCTACAATCTGGAGAGGATGGGGACAGCCCTGGCTGTTCTACACAGAGCCTGGACCAGGGACTCTCATGTCTAATAGTGACCCAGCTCCAGGGAACTGTACTCTCCCAGCATTTTCCTGTCCCAAGCAGAAGCTCAGGGTTTAGAGCGAAAAGTATGTGGGGCAAGTTGTGTTCACAGTTCAATATGCAAATGTTCTCTATTGCCTTTTGCTGGGATTTCATACACCCTTTATTAAGGATCAGCTACGTAACTTGCAGGGCCAAGTGCAAAATGAAATTGTAGGGTCCTTTCTTCAAAAATGATTAAGAATTTCCAGATGGGGACAGCAGAGCATTAAACCAAGCACAGGGACCTGTGCGATTTCCACAGGTCACACATCCGTAAATTCAGCCCTGCCTATAACTGAAAGATGTTTCATAATCACTTCTGGAGCTTAGGAGGGAAGCTCCTGTGGTCTGTGAGAAAGAGGAGGATATAATCCTAGATTAACAGAACCCTAAATGACAATTTCCACTTCTACCACCTGAACTGGAAATATTTATTTGTCTGATGGACACCCTGTTGAAAGTGGATGTTATAATAAAAGGTCGCCAGAGCCTTCCAGATGATCTGGAAATCTGGGTCAGTCTTCCTGGAGAGAATGCCTACAGAGACCCTGGGGCAATGCATGAGGAAACTGCTGGAAGGAAAGAGTTCTTTGTGGGAACCCAGGGACAAACCAAGAGAAGTAACTGGGTGATGGGCCAGGCAGTAGCATTGCAGCAATGAATAAAGTGCCAGCAGCCCCTACACTGAGCTAACCCAGTCTGGTATGGTGACCATAAGTCCTGTAAGGCCTGAGGGTGGGAAGAGATGAACAGTGACACAGGTGTGCAGAATGAGGACAAGACAGGGTCCTGCCACAGATGAAGGTATGGGGTTGTAGGGATGCTGCCTAGGAAGGGGCTGGAGAGACAAGATGAGTTTGGGGCTCTTGTAGAGGATTTGATGTAGAAAATAATGAAAATACTCTTCAGAGATAGTAGTCCTTCCAGATGATCCCACAATCCACATGGGATTCTCTCTCCCAGCCCGTCAAGTCTGGCCTAACCCTCTCCATTTTTTGCTCATGATCTTTGCCCCAGTCTCTCATTTGATCCACGGTCCTCCAGAAGCCATCCATGGCCCCACTGAGCCCCAGGAAGCCTTGAAATGTTTGGTAAGCGTATCAGTCGTGGTCCATTCAGGAAAACAGCAACCACACTAGTTATCTTACAGAGAGAATTTAATACAGAGAATTAATAGTACCGGAGGAAAGGGCAAAACACAGACATTGTAACTTCAGGAAGTAACTCCCACCCTAAGGACTGGGAGAACAAAAGGGAGAGTTTGGGTTTATTAGAACCTAGAAATAGACGGGGGAGGCTGGGGAAACTGCAGCTCAGGCTTCCGAGGAGAGGGCACTGCCAGGTGGGTGGTGGTGCCTTGGAAGGTGGATGGATGGTCCTGCAGAGCGAGGACCCAGATCCCTCTGGGGTGGATACTGCCTGGCTGCTGCTGCTGTCTCTGAGTGGGGTGATGAAGCTGGCTTGGGGAGCACAGAAAGTGTCACTCTCAGAGGGTCAGGCATGGTGGCTCATGCCTCTAATCCCAGCACTGTTGGAGAACACCAGCCTGGCCAACATGGCAAAACCTTGTCTCTACAAAAAAAAAAAAAAAAAAAAAATTGGCCAGGACCCCAAGGCCAGGGGCTCTCTGCCAAGACCCAAGGTGGAGCCGGCTGGCAGGGCAGAAATGTGGATTCCAGAGTCCCTTGATCTTGATCTGGATGTGCCCCATGCCCCTAGCTGATGCACATTTTCTTGTCCCCGCTGATAGCCCGGGCCTCACAGCCACTAACTCCCTGTTCCCACCCCAAGAACTCCAAGCATTACTGCCTGCCCTGCTTCCAGAAGTAGCATACCCAAGGAATGCTTTCTACATCAGAGAGCCCCTAATCACCACCAGATCTGCTCTGTCCCTACTGTGGAACACTGATAATTTTTCTATTCTTCCACCTATTCCTTCTAAACCAAAAAAGTTCATGGTCTTGTTGAAAAGTGCATTTCCCTAAGAAACCTCCTCTACTCTGTGTATACACATTGGTCCCAACTTCATAGTCTGCCAACCTCAAGATGAAGTTTCCCCTTCGTCTTTTATTTTTAGTTGACGTATAATAATCATACATATTTATGAGGTACATAGTTATGTTTCAAACATATAATATGTAGTGATCAGATTAGGATAATTCCGTAGTCTACATATCCATCATCTCAAACATTTATTATTTATTTGTGTTGGGAACATTCGGTATCCTCTTGGCTATCTGAAACTACGTATTCTTGTTAACGATAGTCATCTTATAGTGGTATACTCAGAGAACTGATGAACTTTTCCTTCTATCCAGCTGTAATTTTTTATCATTCCTTTTGCCACCCTTTCCCCACCCTTCCCAGCCTCTAGTATCCTGTTTTACTTTTGACTTCCATGAGATCAACTTTTGTTTTAGCTTCCACATGAGTGAGAAAATGCAGTGTTTAACTTTCTGTCCCTGGCTTGTTTCACTTAACGTAATGTGCTCCAGATCCATCCATGTTGCCACGAATGACAGGATTTCACTCTTTATGGCTGAATAACATTTCATTGTGTATAGACCACATTTTCTTTATCCATTAATCTGTTGATAGACACATATCTTGGCTATTTTGAATAGTATTGTAATAAACATGGGGATACAGATCTCCTTGACAGACTGATTTCCTTTCCTTCGTTTAAATGTCTAGTGAGGGGATTGCTGGATCTTATGGGAGCTCTATTTGTGGTTTTTTGAGGAATAGTGGCTTTACTGGTTTACATTCCTTTTTTTTTTTGAGATGGAGTCTTGCTCTGTTGTCCATGCTGGAGTGTGGTGGCATGATCTCAGCTTACTGCAACCTCCACCTCCCAGGTTCAAGCAATTCTCCTGCATCAGCCTCCCAAGTAGCTGAGATTACAGGCACCCGCCACCACACCTGGCTAATTTTTCTATATTTTTAGTAGAGACGGGGTTTCACCACGTAGGTCAGGCTGGTCTCAAACTCCTGACCTCAAGTGATCAGCCCGCCTTGACCTCCCAAAGTGTTGGGGATTACAGGCGTGAGCCACTGCGCCAGGCCTTACTAGTTTACATTCTCACCAGCAGCGGATAAGAGTTCCCTTTTCTCCACATCCTTGCCAGTATTTGTTGTTTTCTGTCTTTGATAGGAGCCATTCTAACTGGGGTGAGATGACACCCCACTGTGGTTTTGATTTGCATTTCCGCGATGATTAGTTAAGCGGAGCATTTTTTCCATCTGCTTTTTGGCCCATTTGTATGTCTTCTTTTGAGAAATACCTGTTCAAATCGCCATTTTAAAATCAGATTGTTTGGGGTTTCTTTTGTTTAAATTCCTTGTACAGTCCCAGTATTAATCCCCTGTCAGATGAATAGTTTGCAGATATCTTCTCCCATGCTGTAGGTTGTCTTTCCACGCTATTGTTTCCTTTGCTAGGCAGAAGCTTTTTAGTTTGATGTAATCTCATTTGTTTACTTTTGCTTTCGATGTCTGTGTTTTTTAGGTCTTATTCATAAAGTATGTACCCAAACTAACATCATAAAGCATCTCGCCTATGTTTTCTTCTAGTAGTTTTATCGTTTTGGGTCTTACCTTTAGTTCTTTGATGCATTTTGAGTTGATTTTTGTATAGCATGAGAGATGAGTATCTAGTTTTATTCTTCTGCATATGAATATCCAGTTTTCCTGGCACTATTTATTGAAGAGATTGTCTTTTCCCCAGTGGGTGATCTTGGCACCTTTGTCAAAAACCAGCTGGCTATAGATACATAGAATAATTTCTGCATTCTCTATTCCATTAGTTTATGTCTGTTCTTATGCCACTATTGTGCTGGTTACTATAGCTTGATAGTATGTTTTAAAGTCTGGTAGTGTGATACCTCCAGCTTTGCTCTTTTTGTTCAGGATTGCTTTGGCTATTTGGGGTCTTTTGTGGTTCCATACAAATATTAGGATGTTTTTTCCTATTTCTAGAAAAATGTCTTTGGTATTTTGATAAGAATGGTATTGGATTTGTAGATTGCTTTGAGTGGTATGGTCATTCTAACAATATTGATTCTTCCACTTATGAGCATGAGAGGTCTTTCCACTTGTTTTTATCCTCTTCAGTTTCTTTTATCAGAGTTTTGTAGTTTCTCTTGTAGATGTCTTTCACCTCCTTGGTTAAATTTCTCCCTAAGTATTTTAATTTTTGTAGCTACTATAAATGGGATTGTCTTCTTGACTCATTTTTCAACTAGTATGTTGTTTGTATATAGAAACACTACTGGGTTTTGTGTGTTGATTTTGTATCCTGGAGCTTTACTGAATTCATTGATCAGTTTTAAGAGTCTTTGGTAGAGTCTTTAAGTTTTTCTATATGTAAGATTATGTCATCTGCAAACAGGGACAGTTCGACTTCATCCTTTCCAATCTGGATGCCCTTTATTTCATTCTCTTGCATAATTGCTCTGAATCCTCTACATCTTGATAAGGTATCTCCAAGATAATTTTTCTCTACCTTAGAGATAATGAAAATGTGACATGAGAACAGCCAGATGAACATTTGTCCAAAGAGTAGTCTGGTTCTCATGCAGCCTTGTGGAGAGGCCATAGACAGGACTGACACGCCATGTTGTTTCTCCCAAAGTGTGACTGTAGCAGACCTGGTGCCCTGCCCATATCTTCTTTCCTGGGCTGGTACACCTTGACCTCTAGCTCCTGGGTGTTGCCACTACTCACACCTACCTTTTTCTCTTGCTCTTGGTGGACAGAGCTGCCTTGCTTGGAGATGCCTGGAAAATTATGCACCATCTTCATGGGGCAGCCAGTGGCCAATGACTAAGGGAGGTGGGCATATAACAGCCCAGCCCCCTTATCTGGGCAGGGGTACAGGGACAACCTCTGTAGTACAGTTTACACTCCAGTGCTCCCTGCAGGGTTGGGCTAAGGCTAAACTTAGCCTGAACTCACATCTTTGCTTGGCTCATTCCCTGCCCTGTACAAGTTTCTCCAGAGACCCCTCCCTCAATAATCATGCACATAAGAATCACCATTTCAGGTCCTGCTTCTGGAAAATCTAATCTATAACAGTGTCCTGCCCAACACCAGTCCTCTGAGATGTTGATGAGAAGTAAATTTAATGGCCAAGTAAATTTGAGCAACTCTGCAAATTGTATTCTTCTCCTAGAGAGTCAAAATGCCTATTAAAGTCCCGGAAAGTCCTGCAGTGAAGAAACCTGCTTACCCTTGCACAGTCCTACCAATATCAGACACTTTAGGGAGACCCATCCAGGCAATGTGCCTCAAGGAGCCAGTGAGGCTCAGGAGTAGGATAGGGGATGGGAAAGGGGTATTGAGCAGAATCACTGTTCTAGAGTATTCTAAGAAAACAGTCTATTCTAAGGCTGGCTTTAAGGTTTGTTTTCGGTTTGGTTGAGGATTAGAGAGAGGATTCGTTTTGTGACTGGCCTGTAACCCTGGGGAAGCTGCCAGACCAGTGGCCACCCAAGTCCAACCCTGAACACAAATGATGAAGCTAGAACCAGCCCAATCCCCAGCTTATGGGTGTGGAAGCCTCATCTGTCCTGCCCTGCTGGCTTCACTGTCAACCATTGTCATGAGTCACTCAGACCTCACTCTGCCCAAAGACTTACACGGCATGACCATCTCTCCTTTCACTGCCAAGCTGGAAGAATATTGTTTGACTAGAGAAAATTGGTGACTTTTTGTTAACTGACAAAGTCCCAGATCGAAATCCAGTCTAGGAGACCAATTTATCATAACCCAGCTTCTGTTTTCTCTGCTCCATGAGGGTGTGTGGGACTTAGTCTCTGTTAACGAAATGTGTTGACAGGTCCGCGGTGATGGGGAAAAGTGATACCAACACAAACATGGAGGATCTGTTCATTGCGGTAATCGTGTCACAATGTACACAAATATCAAAACATCATGTTGTACCCTTTACATAAATATATACAATATTTATTTGTCAATTATACCTCAAGAAAGCTGGGGTGGCTGGGTGTGGTGGCTCATGCCTGTAATCCCACACTCTGGGAGGCTGAGGTAGGTGGATCACTCAAGCCCAGGAGTTTGAAACCAGCCTGGCCAACATGGCCAGACCCCATCTCTACAAAAAAATTACAAAAATTAGCTGGTCATGGTGGCAGGTGCTTGTGATCCCAGCTAGTTGGGAGGCTGGGGTGGGAGGATTGCTTAAACTAGGAAGGCAGAGGTTGCCATGAGCTTAGATTGTACCATTGTACTCCAGCCTGGGTGACAGAGTGAGACTCTGTCAAAAGAAGAGAAAAAGAGAGAAAGAGAGAGAAAGAGGGAGGGAGGGAGGGAGAGAGAGAGAAAGAGAGAGAGGAAAAGAAGAAAAGGAAGGAAAGGAAGGAAGGGAGGGAGGGAGGGAGGAAGGAAGGAAGGAAAGAAAGAAAAGAAAAGAAAAGAAAGGAAGACAGCAAGCTGGGAAAAGAATTTCACAATTTCACTTAAGATTATAAATCACATATGAAGCCTGCTTGAATAAGCCAGCTTATACTTCACAAATAGTTTAATTGTCCCCAGATATAAAAAAAAAAAGCCATGAGAATCAGTGGCTTGGATGTAGAAAAAAAAATGTCCATAAAGAAAAAAATAAAGGCCAGGCACAGTGGCTTGCACCTGTAATCCCAGCACTTTAGGAGGCCAAGGAGGGTGGGTTACTTCAAGCCAAGAGTTCAAGACCATCCTGGCCAACATGGTGAAATCCTGTCTCTTCTAAAAATACAAAAAAATTAGCCTGCACCTGTAGTCCCAGCTACTCTGGAGGCTGAGGCATGAGAATCACTTGAACCCAGGAGACGTAGGTCACAGTGATCCAAGATTGCACCAGAGTACTCCAGCCTGGGCGACAGAGTGAGACTGTCTCAAAAAAATAAAAGAAAGAAAGAAAGAAAGAAAAAAAGTATGTTGTGAAAATGACAGTAAAGATTAAAAAAAGAAGAAAAAAAGTAGAAAAATTAAAATATACTTGATCAGAATCCCAGCCCGTGTTGACTGATGCACAGTGAACATGAATCATCGTGATTTTTGTAAGTATCAGATGACCGATTGCCCAGGGCAGTGCTTTCAGAGGCCCGAGACCAAGAGGAGGGGAGTATAAGAGGAAACCTGTGGTGCGGACATGGAAGCCTGTATGTTCTTGGAAGACTTGTTGCGTGGACATGAAAAGCTTTGTGTACTTGAGAAGATTTGTGGTGTGGGTGTGAGAATCTTGGGGACCAGTGGTATATTCAGGGAAGGCTGTGTGCTCCTGAGGGAACATTTGTTTCCAGGAGGCTGTATAGACACACGGAGACTTGTAATGTGGACACAATGTTTGTCTGTGACCTGGAGACCTGACTGTGAGCACCTAGGGGATGGGCGGTGTGGACATTGATGGTTCGTGTGTGGAGGGGAGGCTTGTGCTGTGGCCACAGAAGACGGCATGGCTTCCAGAGGACTCGTGGTTGGGGCAGAGGTGTCCTTGTGTCCCTGAGGGGACTTCCGGAGTGGAGGTAGAAGGCTGTGTGTTCCTAAAAGGACTTGTAGTTGTGAAAGTGGAAACCTGTCCTTATGGGATGTGACTTGTGGTGTAGACACTGGAAATTGCTTGTTCCTAAGGGGACTTCTGGTGTGGGCAGAGGACATAGAAGGCTGCGTAACCCGAGAGTGCCAGGGACTTGGGAATCTAGAAAACAAGGCTGTGTGAACTTGAAGGGACTGCCGGTGTGGACGCCGGATGTGGACCAAGAAGGCGGTATCTACCTGCCAGGGCTCATGATGCACACACCGAGGTATGTGGGCTCAAGACATGTTGTGGAGTGGATTAGAAGGCTGCTTGTTCCCAGCAAGACTTGTAGTATAGATACAGGAGGAGGTCATACACAAGGGCATGTGTGACGTGGCACAAAGGCTGTGTGCACCTGAGGAGACTCCTTGTGTGGATAAAAGGCTTGTGTGCCTTTGATGCTTGTGCTGTAGACATAGCAGTTTTGTGACCCTGAGGAAACTTGTGGTGTGGACCAAAAAATAAATGGGCCAGGCACAGTGGCTCACTCCTGGAATCCCAGCACATTGGGAGGCCAAGGCAGGTGGATCACAAGGTCAAGAGATCAAGATCATCCTGGCCAACATGGTGAAACCCCGTCTCTACTAAAAATACAAAAATTAGCTGGGTGTGATGATGCGTGCTTGTAGTCCCACCTACTTGGGAGGCTGAGGCAGGAGAATCGCTTGAACCTGGGAGGTGGAGGCTGCAATAAGCCAAGATCGCACCACTGCACTCCGGCCTGGCAACAGAGCAAGACTCCATCACAAGAAAAAAAAAAAAAGAAAAAGAAAGACCATGTGCCTCTGTTTTGATCATCTTTAAAAAGTGGTTTTATAATCTGCTGTAAAACTCTAATAGGTGCTCTAGAATGCAGGTTCCTGATAATTTTGGAGACTGTAACATCAGACTTGTCCATGTGCAGGGGGATTGTGGTGTGTGGGTTTGGGTAGGGAGGCTGTATGCATCTGAGGCCCCATCTGTGCTGGATGAGAAGACTGTGTGTATTGCAGGCAACTTGTAGTGGGAGGTAGAGCTCCTGTGTACCTGAGGCGCCTGGCACAGTTGATGTGGAAGATTCTGTATACCTGGGGGTGTTTGTGCTGTGGACACAGGAAGCCATGTTAACCCAAGGGACTGGTTATATGGACCCACAAGGCTGTGAATGCCATAGGGACATGTAATGAGGAAGTTGAAATCATGAAGGAATGTGTGTTATGGACACAGCAATTGGATTTTGTTGGGTTTTTTTTTGTTGTTGTTTTGTTTTTATTTTTGTTTTTTGAGACAGGGTCTCACTCTATTAGCCAGGCTGGAGTGCAGTGGCACGAACATGGCTCACTGCAGCCTTGACCTCCCAGGCTCAAGCTGTCCTCCCATGTCAGCATCCCAGAGTGCTGAGATTACGAACATGAGCCATAACACCCAGCCTGGCCACAGTTCTAATAAAAAGATAGATAATAACAAGTGTTGGCAAGGATGTGGGGAAATGAGCACCTCTTATGCTGCTGGTGGGAATGTAAAACGGTGCAGCCATTTCAGAAAAGCCTAGATGTTTCTTAAAATGTTAAGCATAGGGTTACCATTGGATCTAGCAATTCCACTCCTACGTATACCCAAAAGAAATGAAAATGTATGTCCACACCAAAACTTGCCTGTAAATGTTCATAGCAGTGTTATTTATTATAGCCAAAAAGAAGCAACCCAAATGTCCATCAACCAATTAAAGGATAAATAAAACGTGCAAAATGTGGCATAGTAGTCCCTCTTATCTGTAGTTTCACTTTCTGCAGTTTCAGTTACCCATAGTCAACTGTGGTCCAAAAATAGGTGAGTACAGTACAATAGCATGTTTTGAGAGTGAGGCGAGAGAGCTCACTGTAAGCTTATTATAGTCTATTGTTATAATTGCTCTATTTTACTTTTCTTGTCATCAGTCCTTTCTGTGCCTAATTCATAAATTAAACCTTATCATAGATATGTACACATAAGAAAACCAGTGTCCGTAGGGTTCTGTACTATTCATGCTTCCAGGCACCCATTGGGGCTCTGGGAACATACCTCCTGTAGATAAGCGGGGACTGCTATATATCTATAAAATGCTAGCAACCCTTCGTGCTGCATGCCTTGGGGTTTCATAAGTCTATCTCAGCTTCTGTTTTCATGTCACCTTCTATCTATGTCTCTGTGTTTTCTTTTCTGTCTTTTATAAAGACACTTATCGTTGCATTTAGGACCCTCTCTCATCCAGGATGACCTCATCTGAAGCTCCTTTCCTTAATTACATCTGCAAAGACAGTTATTCGAAATAAGGTCACATTCTGAGATACAATGTGGACAAAGATGTGGTGGGGGGGGCACAAATCAACCCACTACTAGGCATGATGGCTACAGAGTAGAGGGTTTCCTTGGGGATGATGAAACCGTTCTAAAATTGAGTGTGGTGATAGCTGTATGACTTTGTGAACAGACTGCAAACCATCGAATGCTATACTTTAAGTGGGTGAATCGTACACATGTGAAGAATAAAGCTATTATTAAAAAAAAACAAAAAACAGGCCAGGCGTGGTGGTTTCACACCTGTATCCCAGCACTTTGGGAGGCAGAGGTGGGATGATCACTTGAGCCCAGGAGTTTGAGACCAGCCTGGGCAACATGGAGAAACCCCATTTCTACCAAAAACATAAAAATTAGCCAGTCTCATAACCTAGTGTCAAAATAAATAAATAAATAACTTTAAAATTAAAAATAAAAATTTTTTAAATAAATTTTTTAAAAGCAGAAAAACAGTCACAGCATCTTCTTGCACCCTGTATTACCCGTGCAGCCACACCCAGGGGAAACGAACAAAGCATTGCCTCTCTTCCAGCATCTTCAGCATGGTAGGACTCCCTGAAGATAGAGTCACTGAATATATCACTCATGAAGTTGTTCTGGCAACAACTTCAGACTTTCAACTGTTTTTGAAATACAGAAAACTGGCGATTTAGCAGGGCCTTTTCTTTTTTTCCAAGACAGAATATCGCTCCGTTGCCCAGGCCAGCGTGCAGTGGTGTGAACATGGCTCACTGCAGCCTCTACTTCCCCAGCTCAAGTGATCATTCCCTCTCAGCCTCCTGAGCAGTAGGGACTACAGGCACACACCACAATGCTTGGCTAATTTTTTTTTTTTTTTTTTTTTTTGTGGAAATGAGTTATCACAGGGTGCTCTTAAACTCCTGGGCTCAAGCGATCCACCTGCCTTGGCTTCCCAAAGTGTTGGGATTACAGGCATGGGCCACTGTGCCTGACCCAGGGGCTCAAAGTGCCCCTAGACTTCAAGATTATCCCAGCAGAAGTTGAACACTGACTTCCCAAACCTTCACTTGTCTTCACTTGGTGCTATATTTTTAAAAATCATTAGTGGCCGGGCGTGGTGGCTCACACCTGTAATCCCAGCACTTTGGGAGGCCGAGGCAGGTGGATCACCTGAGGTCAGGAGTTAGAGACCAGCCTGGCCAACACGGCAAAACCCCATCTCTACTAAAAATACAAAAACTAGCCAGGTGGTAGTGGCATGTGCCTGTAATCCCAGCTACTCGGGAGGCTGAGGCAGGAGAATTGCTTGAACCTGAGAGGTGGAGGATGCAGTAAGCTGAGATTCTACCACTGTACTCCAGCTTGGGTGACAGAGCAAGACTCCATCTCAAAAAAAAAAAAAAAAAAAAAAAAAAGATGATTATTATACTTAGATGTTCTCGAAAGGCAAAACAAAACAAAACATTTTTTCCAGCAATTTTAATCCACTCCTAACTAGACAAACAAGTACATGAGGCCAAATAGTAACGACGAAGGTTCAAATATCAAAATGTCCCTGACATTGACCTGGCCCGTTGCTGAGCTTGTCTGGCTATTGGGTTTTCATAGGGTAGGGAGTCTCCCATGCCTCTGAAATGTAATGGAAGATTCTGAAGAGAGCAAACCCACAGCAAATGAGCACCTTTGAATTTCCTGCTGATCTCTGGAAAGAGAAGGACCCAGCTCAGACATCACCTCCTCCAGGAAGACCTCCCTGATGCCTGGTGCCAGGCTTTCCTGCTGCGTACCCCTGTGGTACGTGGCACACTCCCCTGTTAGACCATTTCCACATGGCCTGATTCATAGCAGACATTCAATAAATTGGTTGGATTAGACCTAATAGAGTATATTGTACCAGAAATTAGGTGGGAGCCATAAAACACGAGTCACCCATAGAAACCTAAATTTTCTTGTGACCACATTTTAAAAAGTAAGAAGAAACAAGTGAAATTAACTTCAGTACTATATTTCATTTAACCCAACATACTCCAAATACGATCAAGGCAGTATGTAATCAATATGATGGGTGGGAGATTTTATTCTTTTTTAAATGAAGTCTTTTTTTCTTTTTCCTTGAGATGGAGTCTCACTGTTGCCCAGGCTACAGTGGAGTGGCAGTGGCATGATCTCAGGTCACTGCAACCTCTGCCTCCCGAGTTCAAGCAATTCTTCTGCCTCAGCCTCCTGAGTAGCTGGGATCACAGGCCCAATCTATCACGCGTGGCTAATTTTTGTATTTTTTAGTAGAGATGGGGTTTTGCCATGTTATCCAGGCTGGTCTCGAACTCCTGACCCCAAGTGATCTGCCCACCTCGGCATCCCAAAGTGTTAGGATTACAGGCGTGAGCCACTGTGCCTGTCCCTAAACATAGTAGACTTTAGAACCCAGTATATATTTTCTTTTACACTTACAGCATGTCTCAATCCAGATAAGCCACATTTCTAGTGCTCAGTAGCCACATGTGGCTACTAGATTGAGCAGCAGAGATTTAGGGCATCTGCCATGCAGTAGTTATTATGCTAAGCCGTTTATACCCACATCCCTGTGATACAGTCAGAATTAGCCTACTCCACCTGCCTCCTGCTTCTGCCACCCTAGGTGGTCCGCTGAAGAATTCACTTGGATTATTGCATTTAATCTTCCAAGCAGTCCTGTAAGTAACACCATTATGACATGCACTTTCCCCATGAAGACACTGAGGATTAGAGCTATTAAGAAACTAGCCCAAAGCTGCATAGCCATGGACTGAGGCCAGGCCAGCAAGCCTTAGGCAGAAGCTGTCCCCAAAAACAGCCTTCACATGGGCTCCCCAAAGTCCCACACGCACCTTCCAAAGCAGGTTCCTATTACAGGGCATTTTGAAATAGAAGCCTATCTGTGCACTCTTTCAGGCTGAGTTGATAAAGATTTAGCTTGAAATGCACGTGCATTTTGGCCAGATGAATTCTCACCACTACATCACTGGCTGCTGAAAATGTTATTAAGAAATCGGGCATGAGCTTGATAGCATCCATCTATCCATTTTTAGTTCAGAAGTTAAAAGGCTGTAATTTACTTTCCTATTGATTTGTTATATCTACTTATGCAGATTGTTATTTTTCAAGCAGAGATCAGAACAGGAAATGGCTGCTTTGACTTCTATCCATGTTTTGCAATGGGATTTAAATTGTTCTTACAAAGGCTAAAAATGTACCAAACTGCATTACCTTCAACCTTCTCTAGAAGCTTGCAGGGTGCTATTGAACTAGCTACAAGCAGCAAGTGTCATTCTGAAGTAGTTTAGGGAAAGCAAAGACCCCAAGTTCCTGCGGCAATTTCCATACTATCTGGACATGGGATTCCTAAGATTAGTATGTTTTCTGTTTGCTTTGGGACGGTGTAGAGAAAGCAAGGAAAAAAGTGATATGATCCTTGTCTGAAGGTCCTAAAGGCCTTAAAATTTCTTGTATCATGTAAATTCTATTGTTTTGCTGGCTCAGTAAAGATGATTTTTAAAATGTGGTGACTAAATAATGACTTTAAGTAGCAGTTTCTCAAATATTAGAATTTGGTACAAATCACTTGGATGCTTATTAAAATGCAGATTTTCACTCTAACCCTCTGGAATGTTGATTCCATATATTTGGGGAGGGGCCCAACAAGCTACAGGACTTCCAAAAATTCTGACCTCCACAGGGCAGTGAGAAAACTGGCAAAAATAATTAGGATCAACTTTTTTTGGAATTCTAGAAATTAACCAAATGGTTGCAGCAATCCAGAAAGCATTTATTCAAGAAAAACGGCTCTTGGTAAGAACAGCTAGCATTGTGGTGTTTTTACTTGTTCTAGTCCTAACTCTTTCTCTCCAGCTCCATGGGAACCCTGAAAACCAACAGCCTGAACTTGGGGAAATCCAGTGGTTTGGTAGCCACCAGAAGGGACTGAGGTTGAGCTCCTTCGAAGTCTATTTCCCAGAGAATTCTCATTATTTGATCTATCTGGTGGTTCCCTGGAAAACCACTTGCAAAGCTTTCTTTATTTCACCTGACTTGGAGCTTGCCCCTTGGGGTGGGGTGAGGGGAGCCTTTTCCCCAAGTGCATTTGTCAATAACATTTAGAAGCAATTGTCTGATTTCACGGCTGCCTGAGATTGTAGATAACAGCCAGGGCAAACAGTTGGCTTAACAAAAAGGCTTAAGAGGAAAAGTTTGAGAATGAGAGTTTCATAAAGCTTTAACAAGCTCTGATATATTCCCAGGAACCTAGAAGGTCACGCATGTGTAGAGTTGTGTCCACGCTCAAGAATGACATGAGAAATCCCTAAGCCCTCACCTCTGCCTGACTTTGAGGCTCTGTACAAATTGGAAGTGAAGGCTAGGGTGGAATTCTCAATTGTACACTCCGTTGCTTATTGAAAGCACACTCCAACATGCACACAAAGCCCCTTAACAAAGACTTATTGATTCCATTTATTTAAGGAAATTTCTGTCCAATCACTAGTTGACCACTAAACAAACCAAGCAGAGGCTTCGGTGGCTAACACAACCAAGGAATACAGGCTTTATAAAATTACTTCAGAAACATCATTAAACAAATGAAAAATAACAACAAATAGCAGCAACAACAAAATCTGTTGGGAGGGCGAAGAATGATCTTATTTCCAGGGTTGCCATATTATTTTACTGAAAATATTTGGTTTTCACTTAAACATGAGTTTAAACATAAATAAACAAAAATGTAATCCATACACTGGAAAAAATAATCAATAGAAACTGTCCCTGAGGAAGTCCAGAGGTTGGATTTACTAAAGACTTCAAATTATTAATCTTCAATATGTTCAAATAAATGAAGCCATTTACAATGAACTGAAGAAAAGTTTGAGACTAATGTCTCATCAAATAGAAAATATCAAAAGATAGAATTATAAAAAGAACCAAATACAAATTCTGAAGTTGAAAAGCACAATAAGTGAAATGAAAAATTCACTAGAGGAGCTCAACAGCAGATTTGAGCAGTCAGAAGAATCAGACAACCCGAAGATAGATTAATTGAGATTATCCAGCCTGAGGACAAGCAAGAAAAATAAATGGAAAGAAAAATAAGCAGAGCCTTGGAGACGTGTAGAATACCATAAGTATCCCATAAAACATGTAATAAGAGCCAGACAAAAGGATAGAAAGCAACAAAAAGAATATTTGCAGCCTGGGCAACATGGCCAAACCCCATCTCTAAAAAAAAAAAAAAATACAAAAATTAGCTGGGTGTAGTAGTGCACACTGTGGTCCCAGCTACTTTGGAGGTTGAGGTGGGAGGATTGCTGGAGCTCAGGAAGCAAAGGTTGCAGTGAGCCAAGATGGTACCACTGAACTACAGCCTGGATGACAGTAAGACCTTGCTTTAAAAATAATTTTTTTGAAGAAATAATAGCTGAAAACTCCCCAATTTTTAAAATTTACACATCTAAGCCCAACAAATTCCAAGTAGAATAAATAGAAAGAGAACCACACCAAGACACATCATAATCAGCTTGCTGAGAGACAAAGAGAGAATCTCAAAAGCAGCAAGAGAAAATGGACTCTTTACATTCACAAGAGCCTTAGTAAGATTAATAGCTAATTTCTCATCAGAAACCACAGAGGCCAGAAGAGAAAAGAAAAAACATTGTCAATTAAGAATTCAGTATCTGACAAAATTTTTAAAACTGAAGGAGAAATTAAGGTGTTCTCAGATAAACAAAACCTAAAAGGATTCATCACTATCAAACCTGCCCTAAAACAATACTAAAGAGAGTCCTTTAGCCTGAAATTAAAAGACACTAGACAGTAGTAACTTGAATTCATATGAAGAAATAAAGAGCATTTGTAAGGATACCTGCATAGGTAAACATAAAAGGCAGTATTAATGTATTTTTGTTGTAACTGTTTAATCTCCTATCTGATTTAAAAGACAATTGCATAAAGTAATAATTAAAAATCAGTGTTAATGTGCATATAATCTATAGATATAATCCTTAAGACAATAATGACACAAAGGAGAAAGGGGAGAATAAAGATTTTGTGTAATACCGATATCAAGATGTATTCATCAGAACTAGATTCTTATAAGATGTTCGTTATAATTCCCAGGGCAACCAACTCAAAACATATAGTAGAAGAAATGACAAAGGAATTGAAATGGTACCTTAGAAAATACCTGTTTAACACAATCAAAGGCAGTAATGGAGACGTGTTTGAGTAAGCAGACCAAGGATCTTGGGGAAGAGAACCACAGTGTAAGAAGATGAGTAGGAGATTTGGGCACCATCCTAATGAGTCAGACCCAGCCTTGTTAGCTAAGTCAGGGAGTTTGGAGTCTGTTCAAAGGGGAAAAGTGCAGTAGATTCTGTTGTCTCTATCTCTGTGTCCCTCTCTTCTAATCAAGAGAATGAACAGCAGGCAGAATCTTGAATTTATCTTCTGTCTTCTAGGGCCCCCCAACTTATGCAAGCATATTTCTTAATGTTAATGTTATTTTTAAACTTATTTTGTTTCATTTTATTTTTTGAGACAGGGTCTTGCTCTGTTCCCCAGGCTGGAGTACAATCGCACAATCACAGCTCGCTCCAGCCTCAACTTCCTGGTCTAAGGTGATCTTCCCATCTCAGCCTCCCAAGTAGCTGGGACTACAGGCATGCACCACCATGTCTTGCTAACTTTTTGTATTTTTTTGTAGAGATGGAGTTTTGTCATGTTGCCCAGGCTGGTCTCCAACTCTTGGGCTCAAGCAATCTGCCTGCCTCTGCCTCCTAAAGTCCTGAGATTACAGGTGTGAGCCACCACACCTGGCTAATTTTTGTAAAGATGGGGTTTCACCATGTTGCCCAGGTTGGTCTTGAACTCCTGGGCTCAAGCAATCCTCCCACCTTGGCCTCCCAAAATGTTGGAATTTCAGGCGTGAGCCACTGTGCCTGAGTCTGATGCAAGTATAAACAAACTGTGTAGAACCAAAGTAAGAAAGTTCAGCTGGTTTAGACCATCAAATAATTATTCAAGGAAGAATAACTTCTTTGAATGCATAAGAATAATTTATAATGAGCCACTGTGATATGTTTTTAGAGAGGTGAACATTTTGTTTCTGTGTAAGTTTCAATGAGTTTCCTGCATTCTTGCTCACACTGTTCATTTACTCATTTGCATTTTGTGTGAAGTCAAATGTCTACTTGCATTTCTTCTGGATTAACACAGTGCTGAACTAATGAAGCTTAACTTCATAAAATGCATCTTGCTGATGGCCTGACCCAGGATGAACCCTTTTCCAATCTCTTGGCATGAATCATGAAAGATGGAGCCCTGCTAATCCTTGCTTTTCATCCATGCTGCCAGAAGCAGGGACATGGGGCAGGTTCCTATAGGCATGTCACCCTGAGAGCTGAATAACTAACAACCTGGAAGGGACAGGGCTGCCATGTTTGAAAAGCAGTTGTGGAAGGACTCACAGTGGAATTCATAGGAAGCTCCAGAGAGAGCTGGAGCCCTGCATCTCAGACTTCACAGAGGGATTTCCCTTTCTTTAATTGCACTTCTAAGAATGAAATTTCATTTCTCATGCCCTGAATTTACCAGAGCTTATTTGTTTGTTTGTTTGTTGAGACAAGTTCTCACTCTGTTACCCAGGCTGGAGTGCAGTGGTGCAAACATGGCGCGCTGCAGACTGAACTCCCTCGGCTCAGATGATCCTCCCTCCTCTCAGCCTCCTGAGTAGCTGGGACCACAGGCACCTACCACCATGCCCAGCTAATTTTTTTTTTTTTTTGTAGAGATGGAGTTTCACTACGTTGCACAGACTGGTCTCAAACTACTGGGCTCAAGAGATCCACCTGCCTCGGCCTCCCAAAGTGCTGCGGTTACAGCTGTGAGCCACCATGCCAAGTCTATCAGAGCTTCTTATAAGCACATCTAGCAAGTGAAAAGGAGAAGAATTTAAATGGGAAACTTCCTCTCTACCCCACTTCCTACAATTCTAACATATTCATTCTTACCCTTTTCCCCCTTTTAGTTGTTCCTTCTATGTAAGGTACATTGACTGCTTAAAAGTTTCATTATTTATTCCTTCAACAAGCATTTACTAATGTACCACCCCAAAAGTTGTTAGTCATAATTCTTGGTTTCAAGCTGCAGATAACTGTACACGGAAAAGGAATATTCTGGAAGAAGCAGATGGGAGGCAAGGGCTTGGGAAATGAACAGGAAACAGGACTGCAGTAGAGGGCTAGAGAAGAGGAAGAGAACCACTATTTTTTTTTATTTTTTACTTTTTTTGAGATGGAGTCTCGCTCCGTCGCCCAGCTGGAGCCCAGGCTGGAGTTTACTGGCATGATCAAAAATTAGCTGGGTATGGTGGTATGTGCCTGTAGCCCCAGCTACTCGGGAGGCTAAGATGGGAGGATCACCTGAGCCCAGGAAGATGGAGGCTGCAGGGAGTCATGATTGTGCCACTGCACGCCAGCCTGGGGGAGAGAGTGATATCCTGTCTCAAAAAACAAATAAATTGGCCGGGAGCGATGGCTCATGCCTGTAATCCCAGCACTTTGGGAGGCCAAGGTGGGCAGATCACAAGGTCAAGAGATCAAGATCATCCTGGCCAACATGGTGAAACCCCATCTCTACTAAAAAAATACAAAAATTAGCTGGGCATGGTGGTGCGTGCCTGTAGTCCTAGCTACTCGGGAGGCTGAGGCAGGAGAATTGCTTGAACCCAGGAGGCGGAGGTTGCAGTGAGCCGAGATCGCACCACTGCACTCCAGCCTGGCGCCCAGCGACAAAGCAAGACTCTGTCTCAAAAAAAAAAAAGAAGTTCTTTGGGTGTGGTAACACATGCTTGTAATTCCAGCTACTGGGGAGACTGAGTGGGGAGGATCGCTTGAGGCCAGGAGTTCAAGGCTGCAGTTAGCTATGATTACACCACTGCATTCCAGCCTGCGTGACGGAGCAAGACTTTGTCTCCAAAAAAAAAAGTTGTCTTGTGATCTCTACCAAGTCAGAATTATGTGACATCTTGGTTTTCTCCTCCAAAGCAGCACCGTCCAGTAGAACTTTCCAATAGAATATTTGGAAATATTTTATATTTTGTATGTGTACTGTCCAGATATGGTAGCCACTGATGATGATTATTATTATTAGTTATTATTAGTTTTTGAGACAGGATCTCACTTTGTCGCCCAGGCTAGAGTGCAGGGGTGCAATCACAGCTCACTGCAACCTCCACCTCCAGGGCTCAAGTGATTCTCCCACCTCAGCCCCCCAAGTAGCTGGGACTACAAGTGCATGCCACCATATCTGGCTAATTTTTTTGTATTTCTTTTGTAGAGATGGTGTTTTGCCATGCTGCCTAGGTTGATCCTGCTCGAACTCCTGAGCTCAAATGATCCTCCTGCCTCAGCCTCCCAAAGTGCCGTGATTACAGGCATGCACCACCGTGCCCAGCTGACAGTGATTATTAAGCACTTGAAATGTGGCTTCTGTGACTGAGAAACTAAATTTTAAATTAAACTTAGCTTAGTGTCATTTTATTTGTTTGTTTTTATTTTTAGAGACGGCCTCACTCTGTCGCCCAGGCTGGAATGCAGTGGCACAGTCATAGCTTACTGCAGCCTCAAACTCCTAGGCTCAAGTGATCCTCCCACCTCAGCCTCCCGAGTAGCTGGGACTACGGGCACATGCCATCACACCCATTTGATTTTTTCATTTTTGTCTCACTTTGTTGTCCAAGCAGGTCTTGAACTCCTGACCTCAGGTGATCTGCCCACCATGGCCTCCCAAAGTGCTGGGATTACAGGCATGGGCCACTGCGCCTGGCAAAACAGCCCATTCACCTTCTGTGGAGTCCAGAGTTTCTTGCTATCTTGTTCTTTGCCTCACTGACTATGCTATATTTTCTGGGCCAGAGGAAAAAGCTACAACAATGCCTTTTTTGTTTGTTTGTTTCTTTTTGGCTTAACACACAACACAAACGTATTAACTCAGAAGTCCAAAGTGGGTTTCTGAGGCTAAATTCAGCAGAACTGCTTTTCTCCCTGTTCCCACATCTAGAGGCCACCATGTTTCTTAACCTACGGCCCCTCCTCCACCTTCCAAGCACATCACTCCAACATTGATTCCGCCTTCATATCTCCTCTCTGCTCTGATCCTCCTGCCTCCTTCTTTTTCTTTTCTTTTTTTTTTTTTTTGAGACAGAGTCTTTCTCTGTCACCCAGGCTGGAGTGCAGTGGCATGATCTTGGCTCACTGCAACCCGTCCGCCTCCTGGGTTCAAGCGATTCTCCTTCCTCAACCTCCCAAGTAGCTGGGACTACAGGCACCTTCCACCATGCCCAGATAATTTGTGTGTTTTTAGTAGAGACAGGGTCTCACAGTGTTGACCAGGCTGGTCTGGAACTCCTGACCTCAGGTGATCTGCCAACCTTGGCCTCCCAAAGTGCTGGGATTACAGGCGCGAGCCAATGCATCTGGCCTCCTCCCTCCTTGTTATGACTCATGATTACACTGGTCCCACCCACTTAATCCAGAATACCTCTAATTTAATCACATCTGCAAAGCCTCTCCTACCATGTAAGGTGACATGAATTCACAGGTTGCTGGGATGAGGCTGTGCCATCTTTAAGGGAAGAGAGGTGCATGACCGTTCTCCAGGTGGCCTTGGACCAATTCAGTTCCTCCCTCTTTCTCATTTCTAGTTCTCAAGAACGATTGATTGTAGAACGTGCTGAGAACGCAATACCCTCAGATAAAGAGGAACCAGCCAGAACAGTCCAGGCTCGTTTCTGTCCCTCCTAGAATAGGATGCCCTTCACACTTTAGCCCAGCAAATCGCATGACTCTCACGGTTGAAAACCCAAGGTAGGCTTCTTTCCAGGGTTCCTCAGATGTGATGGAAGTGATTTCCATCCACTCCAGGCAGCTCTCCTGAGCCTCGGGGGACTGGCTGTCCATGAATCCTAGGCTTCTGCTATCCCTTGTTACCTTTCTATGAGTAATAAAAACCTGCTTTGTGGCCGGGTGCAGTGGCTCATGCCTGAAATCCCAGCACTTTGGGAGGCTGAGGCAGGCAGATCACTTGAGGTCAGGAGTTCGAGACCAGCCTGGCCAACATGGCGAAACCCCACTCTACTAAAAATACAAAAATTAGCCAGGTATGGCAGCATGCCTGTAGTCCTAGCTACTCAGGAGGCTGAGGCAGGAGAATTGCTTGAACCCGGGAGGTAGAGGTTGCAGTTAGCTGAGATTGTGCCACTGCACTCCAGCCTCGGTGACAGAGCGAGATCCACCTCAAAAAAAAAAAAAGTTGTTATATAAGTTGTGTGAGTGTTCTTTCTCTCACCATGGTAGAAATTGCAGCCTGAAACTCAGCGGGCTAACACCGTGCCAGTGCATGGGGAATCTGCCTTACAGGGGGCATTGTTGAGCCTACCAGAGCAAGGTTTTCTACTGTACGCTGCTTACAACAAGGCTTTTACAAATGAATAGAAAACAGAATTTTAATTCTGGCCTAGATTTTATTCGCTCAGCTCTTGTTTACCAACTTGGCATACTGTAGGCAGAGCTAGCCAGTCATGGGAGCTTCAGAGAGTTTGCAAAATCCCTTTAAGACTGAGCTGCATAAATATCATTTGAAAAGGTTAGAGACAATGGGTGCTTATGGCCTCTCTTCTCTGTGAGCTGGCCAAGGCATGGCTGGTTTTACTCCTTTGGGATATTTCCAACTACAAAGTACTTTTCCACCCCCACGATGACACAACATTCCAAATGACCTAGTATTTTTTTTTAAAAATTAGAGTCCGTGAGAAAAAAAAAAGCTATTACCATTAGGAAGATAAATAACAGTACTTTCTATAGTCACCCCTATAAATTATAATTAATGTGCCAAGCTTGAATGTCATAATGTCAATTCTATCTTGCATTTTCTTTTTAAACAAGTATAGAGAATTTTCTCTTTTTTTGAGATGGAGTCTTGCTCTGTTGCCCAGGCTGGAGTGCAGTGGTACGATCTCAGCTCAGTGCAACCTCCGCCTCCCAGTTTCAAGCGATTCTCCTGCCTCAGCCTCCTGAGTAGCTGGGATTACAGGCACCTGCCACCATGTCTAGCTAATTTTTGTATTTTTTGTAGAGACGAATTTCACCATGTTAGCCAGGCTGGTCTCGAACTCATGACCTCAGGTGATCTACCCACTCTGGCCTCCCAAAGTGTTGGGATTAAGGCGTGAGTGACTGTGCCTGGCCAAGTATATTTAATTTTTTTAGCCAGGCATGGCAGCTTGAGTCTGTAGTCCCAACTACTTGGGAGGCTGAAGTGGGAGGATCACTCGAGCCCAAGAGGCAGAGAGGTTGCAGTGAGCCAAGATTATGCCACTGCACTCCAGCCTGGGGCACAGAGTGAGAACATAAAATAATAACATAAAAATAATATAAATTTTTAAAAAAATTAACTACCGGACAGAATTGGGCCATATATTTTCTTAATTAAGTCCAAACTTTATAAATTAATTTTTATATATACTTACATTTGGGCATTTCCGGAGTAGATTTTTATTTCAGATATAATAGAAACTCATCTTTTTGTATAACATATAGACAGATCAACAATAAGAATGGGCCAAAGAGCCAAGGCAACAGTAATCTTTAGATGAATCTTTGTCTTCAGATTGGAAGTATGTTGCTTAATAGTAAAGGGAGCGATATAGGATACTTTAAACAATATCCTTGCCTGAAAGCCCAAGGCCTCTTCAAATAAGTGAGTGGCTGTCAGTTTTTGATATAACTTCGTGAACAATGACTGTAAGATATTTTTGTGTTTGAAATACACAGATGTCACAAGCAATGTGTTGCATCATAGTATTTTTGTAAATTTTTTCCCATGATATCTGACCTATAGATATGAAGAAATACAAGCGTAGAGGCAGGCAGGGAAAGGGTGGACGAGAGTGTCACCTGCAGATGCCCAGCAACAGCAGCTAAGTCACACACTGTCTACTCTTGACCTAATCATACGGTGGAAAACAGTGCTGATTATAGCGCTGGCCTTTCAACTGAAAACCTGTAATAAGAGACACTTGCTTTGTTTCTTAGTGGCTATTTCTTTACCTGAAAAAAATACCATTAGGGATGAGAAGCTTAGCCAGGAGACACTTTTCACATTTTGTTAGAGGTTGTGAGTTCGGTTTGTCAACATGGTAGGATGGTGGCTGATGGGTGGATGCCACAAACATAAAAAAAGTGCAGAATTCAGTTTGCTGTTAACAAGGAGCAGGAAGAAACCCAAGTTGGGCCGGACAGAGTGGCTCACGCCTATAATCCCAGCACTTTGGGAGGCCAAGGCGGGTGGTTCACAAGGTCAGGAGTTCGATACCAGCCTGGCCAATATGGTGAAACCCTGTCTCTACTAAAAATATAAAAATTAGCCGGCCATGGTGGCAGGTGCCTGTAGTCCCAGCTACTCGGGAGGCTGAGGCAGGAGAATAGCTTGAACCTGGGAGGCAAAGGTTAAGGTGATCCAAGGTTGGGCCACTGCACTCCAGAGTTAGACTCTGACTCCAAAAAAAAAAAAAAAAAAAAGGAAACCCAAGCTGGGGATGGGGGAGAGTTGCTGAATTCCATCTACTGAAATCTGAAAAGTAAAATTGGTAAGAATGACATTTGAAAGATCATTGGAATGTGTGATGAGCTGCTTCCAGAAATTTACAATTAACTCCAGTTTGAAGATATGGCCTTAAGAGCCACACACCGAGAATGAATCACGCTGCTCTGCCTCCAGTTTGTTGAACCCAGGTTCCTGTGTTCTGGCTGCCTTTGGCCAGTAGCCCTGAGTCACCCTTTATCTGTCTAAGAACAAACAGGTTTTCCTCATTCAATGAGCAAATAAACTATTATTTCCTTGCAATTTATTTCTTGAATTTTGAACAACATTTATCCTGTAAAGTTTTCTGTATTCTAGACCTTTCTGGTATCCCTATGCACTTCCTGTGAACTGGTGTTTACAGTACAAGCTTGAGACACTAGCTCAGCTCTGCTTAAGTGGATAAATGAATTTGCAATCCTAGAATAACGTAAGAAATAAGCATAAGCTGAGTATGGTGGCTCATGCCTATAATTCCAACACTCTGGGAGGCCGAGGCAAGAAGATCACTTGAGCTCGGGAGTTTGAGATCAGCCTGGGCAACATAGCAAAATCCTGTCTCCAAAAAATAAAAATTTTAGAAATAAAAAAAAGAAATAAACATATAAGTGACAAAGAAAATAAGTTTTAGGCCAGGCATGGTAGCACATGCCTGAAATCCCAGCACTTAGGGAGGCCAAGGTGGTTGGATCATCTGAGGTTAGGAGTTTGAGACCAGCCTGACCAATAAGGTGAAACCCTGTCTCAACTGAAAATACAAAAAAAAATTAGCTGGGTGTCATGGCTTGCGCCTGTAGTCCCAGCTACTCGGGATGCTGAAGCAGAAGAATTGCTTAAACCTGGGAGGCAGAGGTTGCGGGAGCCAAGATTGCACCACTGCACTCCAGCATGAGTGACAGAGCGAAACTCTTGTCAAAAAAAAAAAAAAAAAGAAAGAAAGAAAATAAGTTTTAATATAAACTGTATTAATCCTTGTGTGAAAAGTGTGTAATCACTGTGTTTCTTTTTATATGCATTCTTCAGTTTTCAGTGGTTTGAAACATTTCGGGCAATCTGATATACTAGAGAATTTAACATACAATTTTAATTGTAATCCTTAGGACGCTTTAGCTATTTAAGCGTGCAATCAACATTTAAATGCTAGAGAGTTCTAATTTTCTAAATAAGTTTGATTTTCAACATCTACAAACACTTTAAGATTTTGATCTTACTAAAGGTACATTTTGATTCATGTATATTTGACTTTTAAGAGTTATCTAAATCCCTATCAGGATTTTATTATTTGATATGTAAGGCTGCCTCTTAGGGGCCCTACAAAATTCAGATTTAAAGAAAGAGCTGAACTTTCCTATGTGAACTGGAGAGTAAGCTCTTCTTTTAGAAGAACATAAACTAATGAATGCAGGAGTGAAAGCCTTTGAATATCATCATTTTGCAAACACTAAGACAGTTGTGATTCTAGACCCCCAGCTGCCAAAACCATCAGGTGAAATGCCAAGGGGATACATTCACAACAGATGCATTAGATGGAGTCGCGCTCTCTTGCACAGGCTGGAGTGCAGGGGCTCAATTTCGGCTCGCTGTTAACTCTGCCTCCTGGGTTCAAGTAATTCTCCTGCCTCAGCCTCCCAAGTAGCTGGAATTACAGATGTGCACCACCACACCGGCTAATTTTTGTATTTTTACTGGAGACAGGGTTTCACAACATTTGCTGGGATGGTGTGGAACTCCTGACCTCAAGGGATCCACCCACCTCCACCTCCCAAAGTGCTGGGATTACAGGCATAAGCTACTATGCCTGGCCTACCTGGCTGATATTAATAAAACCTGAATCTATTCATCTCCACATCACATCACATCACATCACATCACATCACATCACATCATGTCACGTCACATCACATCACATCACATCACAAAAAGAGAAACAGCTGTAAGAACACACCACCACCTAGAACACAGTCCTGCCAAAAAAACACTCCTTAAAGTGATCACATCTCTAGGTTTAAATTGTCAAATTTAGCAAATAAAAATGCAGGATCATTAAAAAATAATGGGGGCCAAGTGCAGGGGCTTATGCCTATAATTGCAGCACTTTGGGAGGCTCAGGTGGGCAGATTGCTTGAGCTTAGGAGTTCAAGCCTGGGCAACATGGCAAAACCCCCATCTCTACAAAAAACACAAAAATTAGCCACGCATGGTGGCATGCACCTGTAATCCCAGCTACCTGGGAGGCTGAAGTGGGAGGATCACTTGAGTGCAGGAGGCTGAGGCTGCAGTGAGCCGAGATCGCACCGCTGCACTGCAGACTGGGTGACAGAGTGAGAACCTGTCTCAAAAGAAGATACAGGATGCCCAAATATTACAGGGGGCATGCTTACACTAATAAAATTATTCATTGTTCAGCTGAAATTCAAATTTAACTGGGCAGCCTGCATTTTATCTGGAAAACTTATTCTAAATCTAAACACCAGTTCATAAGAAATACATAGAGACACAGCCAGGAAAGTCTAAAATGTAGAAACTCTATGGGACAAATGTTCTTCAAAAAATAAACTGCGAGGAAACAATAGTTTATTTGCTCATTGAAAGAAAAAAACCTGTTTGTTTTTGACAGATAAATTGCAAAAATGAAAGAGGGAGAAAAATCTACGGATTCTTCAGATTAAAAGAGACTCGGGCCAGGCAGGTTGGCTCACCCCTGTAATCCCGGCACTTTGGGAGGCCAAGGAGAGGCAGCCGGGTCACTTGAGGTCAGGAGTTCCAGACCAGTCTGGCCAACACAGCAAAATCCCATCTCTACTAGAAATACAAAAAATAGCCTGGCGTGGTGGCATGTGCCTGTAGTCCCAGCTACTTGGGAGGCTGAGACACGAGAATTGCTTGAACCTGGGAGGAAGAGGTTGAAGTGAGCCAAGGTTACTCCACTGCACTTCAGCCTGGGCAACAGCATGAGACTTGGTCTCAAAAAGATAAAGAAAAGAGACTCGAGAAGCATAGCAATAAATTTAATGTGTGGACATTATGTGGACTTAATAAACATTTATCACACAATTTAGGAAATTTGAAGACCAATAGAATATTAAAGAATGATTGTTAAAATTTTTAAGTATCATGGTTGGGTTTTACAAAAGAATTTCTGTCTCTTAAAGATACATCTTGAAGTATTATGAATGAAATGATACAGTGCCTGAGATTTGCTTCAAAACAATCCTGTGGCAAGGTGGGAGGGGACGAGAGTAGAAATGAAACAAGATTAGCCAGTGCTGCTGGGCACGGTGGCTCACACCTCTAATCCCAGCTCTTTGGGAGGATTGCTGGAGTCTAGGATTTCAAGACCAACCTGGGCAACATAGTAAGACCCCATCCCTACAAAAAAAAATTAAAAATTAGCTGGGCATGCTGGCACATGCCTGTAGTCTCAGCTTCAAGGTTAATCATGCCGCTATAACCCAGCCTGGACAATAGAGTGAGACTTCATCTCAAAAACAAAAAAAAAAACAAAAAAAAAAAACGATTAGCAGGTGTTGATAATTTCTGAAGCCTGGGGAGAAGTATGTGAATTCACTATACTAGCCTATCTTTGCACGTATTTGAAAAGATTTTAAAAGTTTTTAAAAGGGGGGTTGTTTAAGCAAAACTAAGATTTAACTGTATAACTTAATAAATGGAATATTAAGACATCATCATCTGTAAGTTCACATCTTCATAATTGAAATGAATGAAAATTTAAATCAGAATTTACTGAAAAAAAAACCATGCTACTTTTCCCATCTGTCTACAGACCCCTTGAATCTACCCAGTCATTCCTCTGGAAGCCTGGGGGGTGCACGAGGACACGGCCCTGCAGAAAGTGAAGTGCGGCCAGAGCTGCCTGGAGCCCTGCCTGAGCCAGCCCGTCTCCTTCCTCAAGTCCTTTGTGGCAGGAAGCATGAAATTGTCATACCAACTTATGCTTTGGTGTTTTGTTTCATTTACTTCTCCCTAAAATCATGGGTTTTCTGGTTTTGTAATGATGGGTCTTTATTTTATAATTCAGCTTTAAGACAGGTTGTGGTTTTTAGTATATGGATTTTTTTTTTTTAGATGGAGTCTCTCTCTGTCACCCAGGCTGGAATGCAGTAGTGTGATCTCGGCTCACTGTAACCTCTGCCTCCTGGGTTCAAGCGATTCTCCTGCCTCAGCCTCCTGAGTAGCTGGGATTACAGATGCCTGCCACCACCTCACCCAGCTAAATTTTGTATTTTTAGTAGAGATAGGGTTTC
>CAUYLG010041864.1:0-14253 GCA_963573385.1 Cacajao melanocephalus
TCGAAAGTGGAGTTCCAACAGAGTGGTGAGAGTAGAAGCCAAACTGCAAAAGGCCAAGATGTGGATGCAGAAATCACAGTTAATCTTTCAAGAACGCTGGTCAGAATAGGGAAGCAAAAAGATCAAATGATAGACTGAAGAAGTAGCAAGGTGGAGAAAAGGTAGGTTATTTTAGTAGGGATGACATATTTTGTATTTAAATTGAGGAAAAGATGTAAGGGGGGAGAAAGAGATTAAGGATAAAGAACAGGAGCATAACTGATGAGATATAATTCAAGAAGAGGCAGAATGGGTAGGACCAAGCATATGAAAGTAAAGAAAATACTTTGTGCATGAGAAAAGGAAAGTAAAAACAGTAACAGTTAGTGGGGTACAGCAAACAACATTAAAAGGGCTCCCAACTTAATAAATCAGAGATAAAAGGCTTATTTCCTTTTCAAACTAAATTTTCAGTAAAAATTTGAACTTAAACTAAATTATGAAAAATCCAAAGTTCCCTTCAAAATGAAAAAAGAATACAATTCAAAACCCAGATTATTATTATTAGCAGTAGTAGTAGTAGTAGTAGTAGTGTTTTTAGAGATGGGGTCCACTATGTTTCCCAGGCTGGACTAGAACTCCTGGGCTCAAGCAATCCTTCTATCTCAGCTTTCCAAGTAGCTAGGACTACAAGCACTGCTGGGACCACTGCAGTTAGCTAAAACTGAGGTTACTGATTTAATGATTATACATATATGCTTATATCAAAATGTCACAGGCACCCCCTATATATGTACAACTATTAGACATCCATAATAAAAATTTTTTAAAGTTGTTAAACCAAGTTATTAAAAACAAAACTTCAGGTGATCATTTCAGTGATACGTAGCAGTACAAATAAAAATCCACAGCACCCTCCAAAATAAGCTACTTAATTTGTATTCAATTTAAAAAATACGTCAAATTGAGAATATTAATTTTATCTACTAAATTTTATCTACCAATCTTATGATTTGTCTAATAGTTAATTTATGTAATAACTGGTTATATATTTTTAAATCTAAATGAATAATACAGTAGGCATTTCCTAATAATCTAAGCTAACATAGGATCAGAAATGCTAATACTCTCTTGTGGCAAAATACTCCACCTCCAGGGTTTTCCTGATGGCTATGTTCCAAAAGCACCACGCTGCTTACGTAAGAATCACATAGGCAGCTCCCCCAAAATACACATTCACATGTACTCCCAAAATACAGATAGTAAAAAAATTTTAAAACACATATTCATGACTCCACCATGGAGCGTCTAGTAGGTGGGTTACACAATTCTATCAGGTAATTCACATACACAACTGTGAACTCTAGAAGACAGATGAGCCATCACAGAACCCAAAGAAATATAAACTATTATCTGAGTTACATATGTAACAAATGTAGGGCTGACCTTAGAACTCACAACCCTACCCATTCCAACCTCCAGCTGATTTATAGATACAGCCAATTTGCAAAAACATGTTAAGACCCTGCTGGATAGTGGAAAATCCCAACTAGAAGGTCAAAAAACAGGTGGCCAAATTATTTTTTACAGCGTTCCAAAGAACAATGTATGTGTGGATATGACAAGCAACATTCAGATTTAACTGCTTCCCATTACCAGCTCCTAAGCAAGGTGCTTTCACATATACTGTCTAATTCAATCCTTACAAAACCAAATCAATCTTTTAATGTGTCTGAAGATTACAGAGGCTTAATCTTACAGCAGAATGGAATAAATCCTGCAGGCAAGCAGACACTCTATAGAACTCTCCATTTCTCCATGGACTGGGTAGTTACCATAAAGAAAGAATGGGTTGAGTGCCCAGGCAGCTTCTCTTTTGTTCCTTCCTTTATACTAGCTCAATGGTTCTCAGACTATGTTGTGCATAAGAATTATTGCTCAGAGTTATATACACAAAACTACACATATTATACCTTGTGGGTGATTTAAAGGATTTACTAGGATAACTTTTAAGTCTGTGGAATTTTTTCTTAAACTCTTGCTTTTATAATCTGACTAACCCAGCAAAAGATTTAACACCACTACATGGCCTTGGCTAGTGAATCAATGCATCATTGCTCATACTTTACAGTTCTAAAGTATAAGGGCAGTCTAGCTAGCTTTCAAAGGATTCAAAAAGCAAATTGAATTGAGGGTCTCAATTGTTTAAAAAGAGAGGCAGGGTAGAACAGTTTAAACCCAACACACAGATGTTGCTGTATTTCAAGGCCAGCGCTGCTTTTGAGCACATTCATTTTTTAAAAGTTTGTATTGATCTATATGAAGTCCTACTTTGACCACAGAAGACTGAAGTCCAATAAATCTCAATAAACGGACAATGTTTTATGGCTCTACTCCCCAGGCAATATCACTAAAGGCAAGACACGATGCCACAAATGATGTGGCTGCTTAAACATTCAAGTCTCACACATTGAGGGAGAAACCTCAATAACAGGGAAATAACTATTTGTTTTTAATTGTGTGTATAATATCCTGGATCCACTTGACTACTTGTACAGAAAAGTATCGTATTCCGTACATTGACAAGTGCAGAGTACTAACTGAAAAAGGCTAGTATTTTAAAGTTTAATTTTCATTAGAAAATAATGCGTTTTGTTTTTTTTTTACTTGAGAATGAATTTCTCTAGGATGGAAAAATATGACTCAATATTTAAAATAGTTATCCTACCTACAACTTTTCAAGATTAAATCTAATGTGTAAAGATATGTCAATCTGTAGAGACTGGTTCTTGAACTTCCTCCAAAGATACTGGACTATCCTCAGAAATCTTAAAAGGAAGAGAACGCCACTGTGCTCACCAGGTTCATGGTAATCTATGCTACAATTATATCTGGGTGTGAATCTTAGTCTAGTTCATAAACACAAAAGCAAAGAATCACAGGAATCTTGCATTTACACAGCCTAAACTAAAAAGGCATTCACACAATTAGCCAGGATACCACTGTACACAATGTAATCATCTTTTCAATGTTCCCTCTTCAAAAATCATCAAAGCCTAAATTAATCTAAAGGTGGCTAGCATACCTTCACCTTCCCCAGAAACCATACAACAGTTAAAGTTTGACTCAAGAGTCCATGATTCATTTTGAGTCTTGCAGCAGCATGACGACATTTCATCTGGCCCGGGCAAGCACTCTCTGAAGAGATACTACTCTTTCCCAAACCTGAATAATTTGCTGACTAGGGGAGGAAAGGATTGCTATTTAATAAACATAATTGAAGAGCTGTGAATAGTGACTGATTGCTGATGAGCTAATCAGAATATCAAGGAATGGAAATAATAAATAATAACTTATTCAGACATCACTGTCCAAGTAAACAGCAGGATATGCCAAATGAAATTTAATCTGATTATCATACTCACCTTAAAACCAAACTGTCAAGTCTTTCTCTGTCCACTACTTCATTTGTCTCTTTCATATTCTACTCTAAGGGGAATGGAAGACTTTGTTTTCAGAAGTTGGTTATACAGTTCACCTGACCCACATCCCTTCCCTTCTCTTACCATCCCCATCCAAGTTGCTATGTTGCTCCCTGATCCTCTACATTTTTCTCTTCCCTTCTTTTATGCAATTCTCATTACTTTTCAAATTGTTTCCTATATCAAAACATTGTTTTTATATTTTTCTCCCTAAAAAATATAAGTTGACTATTACTTCTCTTCTTCAGCTACCATGTCTAAAATAGTAAGTGCTGGATACTACACTAGGGGTTTTACACATATTAACTAATGTAATCCTTACAATGACTATGTGAAGTAGGTAGCATTTGCTCTATTTTACAAGACTACCAAGTTTAAGAAAATTATGTTAACTTATCCCAGGTCATGTGTTTACCTTTTGAACCCATTTCGTGGTTGACTGTCAAGTCTATGTCACGTACATATCAATACTAGCCCCAAATACAGTCATGTATTGCTTTAACAATGGGGATACTTTTTGAGAAATATATTGTTACGTGATTTTGTTGTTGTACAATCATAGAATGCACTTACACAAAATGATATATATTTTTTAATTTATACTTTTTTCATATAGAAAACCAAAGTCCCCATTACCATTACTATGCTACTGCTGTGCAGTGGAAGTTAATCTCATGCATTATGGGCAAAAAACAAAAATGAAAACAATTTGTTGAAAGAAGAAAGCTTTAAGTTTTGGAACCTACAGGGGAAAAAATGGCTTTGTTAAGGAGGACTGTCTAGTCCAGCCTCTGAAAGGAGTCAGGAAAAGATAATCCTAAGAGAAATGTTATAGCAAGACTTTAAATGAAGGATGCCAGAAGAAGCTAAAAAATTAGATACTACAGAGTGAAATAAAACTGTAGTGCAGAAAGGCAGTGTTTAACATCAGTCTCTACAGAGGGTGTGGGTTCAAATCCTAATTTTTGTCCATTTGGCAAATTACTCAATGTTTCTGTGCCTCAGTTTCCTCATCTGGAGTAGAATAGTACCCATATCAGAGAGATACTGTTGAGTATTAAATGACATAATACATTTAAGAACTTTAGAAGAATGCCTACCATATAATGTTGTCCTCAAAAAATGAAAACTATCATTATATTTACTCTTCTAATTTGAAGAAAATTTTGGATTTCTTTAAATAGTCATTTTTTAAAATATATTTTCAAATGAAAAAAACTGCCATCACTACAGATGGCATTATATAATACAGCACTCTCACTTTTTTCCACAATCATGACACATATGAAAAATTATATTCTATAGAAATATACAGAGAGTCTACTGTAGAGGCTACTCAGCAGAAGAGGCAACAGTCATACCAAACTCTACCACGTGGCTGCCCAAGGGCTAAGAAGATGGCATCTCAGCCAGTCCTCATTCTCCACAGTCAGGCAAGTTGAGAGCTCCAGTTTAACCCTTGAGGGAAGCCAGGTGTATTAAGAAATGAATTATATCGATATTTATATTCTGACTTTTATAAACTTTTAGATATTTATTTATAGGAAACAATGCAACAAAAGCAAAATTTTATGTGTGAGCAAGATTCAACTGCATTAAACGCAACATCAAAATTGAGTGGAAAGTTCAATGTTCAATATAAGAAATATTGGTTTGACAGAATAGTTAATGGAGAAGGTAAGGTTATTCACTTCTGTTGGTATTTTTTGCTCCTTTGCTCAAATAGCCTGAGAAGGTAAGTTTGGGTTTCCACTCATGGGAACAGTACTATATATCTCAGATGAAACAGGAGCACCAGTGGGAACTTTAACATAAATGATGCATATAAGCAACAGTTATATGCACATTATAATTTAATGTCCTTATTTGTACAATGTTGGACTGTTGTGATAATAAAATTAGTGAAAAGCAGAATACAAAACAGTATACAGGCAATGTAAAATCTAGTGTAATAGTGCAATCTAGTGGAAAAGGATTAAAAAACCAAGTATATGAGCTACTGGGTTAGGGAAGTAAAGCTACAGGAAAAATTTCCATTTACAATAAAAAAATATAACAAAGCTCACATGATCTTTCCAACTAAATAACCTCTAAAGAATAAATACTCTTATATTGGATGTTTGCTGTAAATTGTTATTAATTTTCTTAATTATAAAAGCCATACATTCTCATTGTATTATAATACATTCCAATAGTATAACCAGAAGGGTACAAAATAAAAATATTCTCTCATATCCCTGTTGCCATCCACCAATGTCACTGCCTAGGGTATCTACTCTTAATTGTCTTGGCATCTTTTCCATATATTATGTGTGTGCACACAAAAACACATACCATCACATTTTTTCATTTAGAATATATCTTGAACGTGTTTACATGATAGCACATTTTAAGGCTATACTGTTTTCTGCTATGTGTCTCAATCATAATTTATTTATCATCACCTCAAACTAAGCTTGTCCAAACTAGGACCCATGATCTTTCCCTTAAAAACTGATCCTATTCCATCCTTCTTCAACCCATGTGTGGCACCACCATCTGTCCTCCTGTAGATGACAGAAATCTGGAAATCATCCTTGAAATCTCCTCCCGACAAACTCAACACCAAATTCAATGCAACACTGGCTCCTGTTGATTTTTATCCCCCAAAATATCCCTCCTATCTTCATCTCCCAGTCACCACCCTAGCCCACAAGGTCACCATCTCTATCCTCAATTGCTAAAGGAGCCTAACTAGTCTGCTGCAAGCTATTCTGACCCCTCCAACCCTTTCCTCACAAACACCTAAAGTGCTCTTTTTGAAATGCAGATCTGATCATGCCCCGGTTAAACACCTGCAAAGATGTTCCCACTGCTCTTAGTATAAAGATTAAACCCTTTAAGTTAGTCTACCAGGTCCTGCAAAATTTGTTCTTTGACTTCCTCTCCAGCCTCATTTAACATTTTGTTCACCCTTCTCCTTCTGCCCCAACTTCACTAGACTTCTTTTAGCACTTTCTGTTTACCATATTCAACCTGCCCCAAGGCCTCTACAGAGGTCTTCCTTTTACCTTAAATATACGTACCCTCCTTACTCATCCTTAAGATCTGAGTACTTCCTTGGAAAAGCCTTCCTTTAATCCCCTCTCTGGACAAATCCTCTACTTAGAAGTTCTAGTCATGTTTGTAGCACTTACCATAGTTTCAAGAGCACATTTATATGTGTAATTGTTTGATTAATCAAATAATCTTGAAAAAAAAAAAACCCTGTTTTTTGTCAACCTCGCTAGTGTAAAAAGTTTCTCAATAGGTGAGCTGTGTATTCCCCAGAATCTAGCATGGGGTCTCAAGACTAGTCTATACTCAAAAAAATGAATGAATAAAAGAATTACCAGCCGGGTAATGACAAGTGCAGTGGCTCATACCTGTAATCCCAACACTTTCGTAGGCCAAGGCGGGTGGATCACCTGAGGTCAGGAGTTCAAGACCAGCCTGGCCAACATGGTGAAACCCTGTCTCTACTAAAAATACAAAAAAAAATAGCCAGGCATGGTGGCTGGCACCTGTAATCCCAGCTTTTTGGAAGGCTGAGGCAGGAGAATCACTTGAACCCAGAAGGCAGAGGTTGCAGTGAGTGGAGACCACGCCATTGTACTCTAGCCGGAGCAACAAGAGCAAAACTGTCTCAAAAAAAAAAAAAAAAACTAATTAGTAAAGATGACCAGGATTTTTTCTAGTTTTTCATTATGATTATCAATACTATAATAAAAATCCTTATCTGTATCTTTAAGCACTTTCACCAGTATATCTGTAAGCTAGACTTCTAGCAGTAAAATGGTTAGATAAAAAATAATGTACATTTCAAATTCTGATAAGCACATAAGTAAACTGTTCTGTTTCTACTTCTGCAGTATTGGTCTTTGAGGAGAATCAAGCCTGTAACTACAGAAAATAAAAGATATTAAATACATTGATTAACTATTTCATAGAAAAGAAAAGCCAATGTCATTTTACTGCACAGCAAGAAAACTGAATTTGCCAAGGAGGAAAAACAAAAGCTCAGGGATATTTTTTCTCTTCTTTTGCTTTCCAAGGTAAAAGAACAACTATACTTCTATGCATACTACTGAAGAAAATAGGTGACAAATATTCCACTTTAACTGCTGTAAGAAAATTACTCTGGTCCCTTCTTTCAAATTTGCAGCGAACCCCAAATCTCCATAATAATCAAAGTGATGACCAGATGAATGAGTGAGAAAGAATGGGCAAGAATTTATACCAGAGCTGCCTAACTCCTAAACATTTTTGAAATGAGCGGGTTCATTTATCAGAAAAGAAAGTCTGTATACATGTCACAACAGATGCTGTGGCGATTCCCGTGATACGGGATGCCAAAGATCTATTCCAAAAAACTGATTAGTCTAAGGCAATTAGATAGAAAGTGAAATGTGCTAAACACGAGTGGTTTTTAAATAATAAAATGCACTTAAACTGCTATTGCATAAACATTGCATAACAATTCTTAAATGAAGATACAAAAAAAAAATTCTACCAGAGAGTGACCAAAGAAGAAAACAGCGCTGTAGCTTTCATTAACATACTGTTTCCAAGAATATAACAATAATCATGCCAGCAACTAATGTTTTGAGGCTACCTATTTATTTCCCAAGGTAACTCCTTTAAGTTTTAAAATGTAAACATTGAGGATTATTACTTCCAAAGCAGGGGAGCCAGAGCTGGAGCAAGCAAGCACTGCATTCAAGGAATTACAAGTGGCCGCCTGTAGATCAGCTGAGGATTGACAAGCCAGAAACTCATTTTTGAGCTTTTCTGTCTTGGAAATATGAACTCAGCCCAAGAACGCCCGTGGCATATTCAACAACTGGGATGCAAGCCATCACAAATTGCCATTTGCATTATTACAATCCCACAAAAGTGCACGGGGCCCTTTTATAAAAGAGAATAAGGAGAGAAGAAAGTTGTTCAACATTAGAAAAATACTTCATACAGTCAGAGTGAAAGTCACCGCATTTCTGACCTAACAACTGGAGTGGAAGAGAAAGTTCTAAGTGTGAGGCAGAAGTGAAAGCTGCAGTAAAAAGTTAGAAAAGACGACAGAAGAATTTTTCTACCATTTCTTCAACTCTTTCATTGGATTTCTTAATGTGCAAGAACTAAGAACTCTAGGGCACAAAAATAGCTTCTGTAGAATCCAAAACTACTCAAAAAGGGGTCCTGTAAAGAAGCCCTATATACTCCACAAATTCATTTTGAGAAATCACATTTTCAAAGTTTGATATAGTAGCCAAAATAAACAATCAATAGGCAGATGATCACATAGGAAAGAAAAATCTGCCTCAAGACATGTCTGAGACACTAAGAATGTGCCCTTAAGCCAGGCAGAAACCAGGCTAATCTGTAACAGACAGAAGTTGAAAACATTTAATTAAAATATTTTATTTTGCTATGTAAAAGCCAAAAATTGTAACTGTTAAGTTTTATAGGGAGCTATATCACAAGGGAGAGGAGGTTGCAGAAGGAACCCTATTTCCCCCTGGAGAAGAGGCAGCTTAGCTCTAGCACTCAAACTGCCTCCTCTAGCCCTGGGTATCCTCGGCATCCACGGCCACTCAGCCCCAGAAGCCTGCTCGGACAGAGCAAGAAATTCCAGGAAAGAGTAATTCTGGGAAGCAAATTAAGCAAGTTAAGACACTTTGTAGGGGGAAAAAGAATCTCATTTTCTTCTCAGGTTTTCATATTTGAAATAGAATGGGAGAGAGAGGAGGGTGTGCGTTAATTACCCTGTTTTTCAAGCTGTAAGAAATGAACTTGCAACACATAGGGCTATTCTTTTTAGATAATTTATCAGAAAAAATAAAATGTTCTCATTACAAGTATCTTTCAGGTCTATACTAAAATGTTATCATGACCTTCAAATTAAATACTCATTGCAAGAAAGATGAATATTTCTGATATTTAAAGAACAGAACAAATAACGTTGATTGCTTTGTTGAGCTTCACTGTTAGGAAGGCCTTAAGTTGAAATCTATCTGTACCTTTCACCCACCGATGCTAGTTCTCTATGTTCTGAAGCAAACAGTAAAGAGTTCATGTCGACTGTTTGGTCTTCTCAAGTTAAACATTTCCAGACCCTGTGAGGATACCTCCTATGACAGGATTGCCAGACCCCTCAATCTCCCCATGGACTGCTGTGGAAGTTGTCTAATTTGTCAACGTCTCTCTTTAAATGTGACAGCCAGAAATTGACACAATACTACAGATGTGGTTGATTAGAGCAGGGTACTATAAATTTTTGTGACATATGGACACTATACTACTACCAGAACCTAACTAATTTTTTTTCTTTTGCAACCCACTGGTTCCTATCAACCTTCATTTTCCTAAAGAACTGCCACCATACAAAGTCACCTCCATACTTCCATACCAATGAATTATGATGCATTTACTACTATAAAGTATTTTTTGCTTTCAGCATAGCATTGCAACCCATTTAAGAACTGTGTTAACTCTAAATTGTTATCTAACAGCTATCCCTTTTCAATTCATCCATGGATTTTTAAAGCAAGCCTCCTAGATCTTCATCAAAGTCATTCACACAAATGCTGAGGAAGAGAAAACTCTGGGCAAAGGCTTGTGATCCTTAACCAGGGACAATTCCCTGACCCAAACCCAGGAACTATACACCTTGCCGGTGCTGGTTCAGTCTGCCTCCCGCACACACAGCAATACCGCTAATTAATCTGCACACCACCTCATACATAAAAGCATCCTGCATCTTTGATAAATGCATCGCTGAAAGCAGGATTAACTTACCTTTCAAAACAAAGTGTAAGAAATCTACACATATTAAAATTATATAAAAATATCTATGTACACAGAATAAAGACTAGAAGGGATACAGCATCAATGGAAATGGTTGTTCCACTGTCAAGCTGTGGAAACTGGAGGTTTTTTACTTAATAGTGTCTTTAATATGGGGTACGTTGTTTACCAAATTTAAAACACTCGGAATTATGAAGAGAAGATTTGGCTTTCAAGCAATCCATGTGAAATGGCTTTAAGAGCATTGAGACTCTATCTGATCCTACCAACCTGAAAACTTGAATCAGAAACAAATTCACTTGAAAAGACTTGTTGATACCCAGAAACACTGGCTTTTTCTTATTATTTTTTCCTAGTACTGCTACTTTAGGCTTAATATTTCTGGAAATCAGGGAGATAGCAGACTGGAGAACTGGATTCCGAAATTTAGAAAAAGCCTGAATGGAGTGTGTATTAGTCTACGTATACCCCTCATGTCTGTCTGTCTGTCTGTCTCTGCTGGTGAGGTTGAGAGTGATAGAAAGAAAACAGTCATCATATTGATATTTCTGTGAAGCTCTGGACTAAAATGGAGCAAAGTGTAAAAGCGATCTCCCCTCCAGCCCAAGAATTTCTAACGAACACATAAACCCGTATTATCAATTCCCCTATGGTCATTTTTTTACACTGGGGTTAGGAAATAAGTGGAAGGGTGAGTTTTAAGGAAAGGATTCGGGTAGAGTGTGGATAATTAGTAAAAAAGAAAAAGGAAGAAGGTGACCAGGTATTTTGGAGAAAATATGATCTGTAAATATTGCACTTATAAGAATCAGAAACAATCTAAATATTTGACTTTTAACAAATCAGGATTTCTCCACTGCGTCAATATTTGTGTACAGCATGATTTTATCCAGTGGAAAGCTAGTGTTAGCAACTAGATACATGTTATCTTTATTTCTTTGAGGTTGTCTCTAACCCGTTTTTACTAGTGCTGTCCCTTATTTTCAATGTCTGTGAGACAAGTAAAAATTCCACTTTGCTTAGAAATGCAATTTGTCTACCATACCGTAAGTTAAGCAAAATACATGAAGCAAATCAACAGCTTTTAGATTTATGGCAAACTATTGTAAAAATGGATAAAATGTTTAATACAAAGTCCACTTACTGTTTGACAAGTGGAAATTCTACTTTGCTTGGAAATACATTTTCCCTACCATACTAGAACTTAAGCCAAATACAGGTGGTAAGTCAGCAGGTTGGTAAATCTATAGCAATTGCCGTTATAAATGAATAAGGTGTCAAAATAGAAAGTCCAGTTATTATTTGACAACAGAAAATTTTACTTTGCTTAGAAATACATTTTCTCTACCATATTAGAAATTAAGCCAAATACATATGGTAAGTCAGCAGATTCATAGATCTGTAGCAAATTGTCACTAAAAAGGGATAAAATGTCCAAATAGAAACTACAATTATTATTTGACAAGTGAAAATTCCAGTTTGCTTTGAAATAGTTTTTCTAACACCCTAGAACTTAAGCTAAATACATAAGGTAAATTCAACAGCTTTAAAAATATATGGCAAATTTTCATTAAATGGGTAAAATGTCCAAAGAGAAAGTCTAGTTATTATCTAACAAATGAAAATCCCACTCTGTTTTGAAATACAATTTTCTTACCATACTAGAAATTAAATATAGGTGTTACATCAACAGCTTCATAGATTGACAGCAAACACTCATAAAAATAGATAAAATGTCTAAATTCAAAGCCCAGTTATTATTTGATAAAATAAATAATACCCATTAACTCCTCTTTGCTGTATATGCAACCGTGTGCAAAACGAGCAGAAATAGTCAACACCAGGAATAAATGTCAGAGAAAATCCAAAATTCATATAGATATTAAATATCCAAAAAATGTTTAAAGTTCTTAACTATTAATTTTGTTTTGGTTTGGTTTTGAAAGTTTTCGTTGTTCTAGACAACACAAAAATGTTACCTAAAGTATTGCTCTATTAATGTTATCTTTTAGTTTTATTTTTAATGTTGTTTTGTTTTTTTGGATATTTGTTTACTGATGCTGTTTTTTTCCTTAGAAAATTCTATTACTAAGCCAAGTGAAAATATTTTCATATGCAGGGGAATAAAAAACCACAATATGTTAGAATGGTGAGATCAGAGAAAATTCTTCTCAGTTTTCTGGTTTTAAATATTTATGTACCAAGGTTGTTCATTTAAAATTTTAATTAGAAAAATTAATATTATTTCCTTTAAAGAAAGCTCTGCAAACTTAATGTTATTTAACATTTAAAGGCTATTTGGAAAGAAAATAACTGAGGAGAATTAATTTGATCCTATTTTTAACTTTTAGAAAATGTTTATCTACAATCCTATGAAAAAATATTTATTGTATAGCTACCTATATATGCATAGAGAATGTCTGAAAAAGCAGACTCTATAATGTTTACTGGCGTTATTGCAGGGTGAGGAGGTTACAGGTGACCTTTTCTTCTTTACAGTTTTTTTAGGGTTTTCTCTCCTGAATTTTATACGATGACTAGAAATTACTTTTAGTATGGTAAAATACTAATTAAGGTTTTTTAAAAAGTGCTGGTTAACATTTTGAAATGAAAAAATCAAATTTATTCAAACATTCAAACTTTTAAAGTCTTTAGATGGATTTTTGAACTTGAAATTTTCCTACTTTTCATCTATAGTGATTTTTAATATCAGTTTTTAGACAAATAATGTCTCAGTTAACTAGGTGAAGTAACTTTTGAATTTAAACAAACAAAACTCCGAAGAATTTGACTGTCAGCGGTCACCGGAACAGTACTCTTCCAAGCAATAAGGTATCCTGAAATTATTCTATCTTGCAGAATAGGGTGAACATCCTAAAGATTAAATTAAAAGGCACTTCTAAAAAGTATAATTGTGTTCATCCAACTTCCTAGGAAAATGTCTTTGTTAAAAAGCTGCACTTCATTCATTCATGTTCCTGATGGTGGATATTTTATCTCTAATCGAAAGTAAAATCTCAGTAAATGAGCTACAGTTTTGTTTATGCCTAGAAAGGCTCGCTTTTAAAGTGTGGTGCCCGCAACGTTGTAATGACAATAAGTCAAATTCTTATTGATCCTCCAAGTATAAAATAATCTGTAGCAATGTTACTAATGTGCTCAATTTTGCTCTTCAAATATGAAAGCGTTTCATCTGTGTTTCAGAAATCTAACTCAGCTGTAGATAATTTGGTTTTCCCTTTTAACTTAAACTTCTTTTACTAAGATCATCAACAGATTGTCAGTTTCCCAAGCGCCTAACACTGAGGCGCTCAGATGGGAGTCCGCGTTAAGGTTTTATTTAGCGTCCTTCCTCATCACTATTTTAGAGTCTTATCAGCCACTGCAATTTTCCCTGACATTAAATATATATGTTCATAGTATAAATGCACGCAAATATTTGTGGCCGAATCTCGGCAACCCGCTGGAAAGGATTAAACGTGCGGTTGCCGTGACTAAACGCATTCATTCACCCTACAAGATTTAGGAAAACGTAACGTTGCAGGGGAAGCAAGGTCTCTGTGTAAACCTCGTAATCACCACCAAAAGTCCGTAGCTGGGAGCCTCTGAAGCCCGCCAAACACACTGGAGGTATCCACAGCTGTTTTAAATTGGTTTTCGTTCCTGGAAATAGCGCGCTTGGTGCCGCAGCATCTCTGGCCTCCAGCCGGGGTTAACCCTGACCTGAACGCCCTGTTTGGCTCCCAGCATTTCATGATTCCGCTTCCCTGCTCCGTAAAACCTAAGAAAACCGAGATTTCGGCCACCGAAAAATGCACTTAGTAAGAAGGGGGAATTCGGTGTTTTAAATGTTACATTTTTGTGTTCTCTATCACGATCAAGAAAAGGAGAAAAGATGTGTTTGTGTAGCGGGGACGCAGCTTGACACCCATTTCCTTTGGCTCGCATCCCGGCCGCAGAGCCCAATCGC
>CAUYLG010041865.1:0-50808 GCA_963573385.1 Cacajao melanocephalus
AAAAAAAAAAAAAAAAAGCAATACTCTTAAGCCCCTTATTGACAATAAGACTTTTTTTCTTTCTTTTTTGTGTCTAATTATAGAAACCTAATTGCGTCCAATCATATTTCTATGTCTTTACCACTGAATTCAAGCATTAGGTCTTCACCATAGCTGACCCTTTTTCAAAAAATCAATTTGATTGATAAAATTAGGGTTATCATGTATGAACACTCAACTTTTTATCACCAAACCTACGTAAACCATTAATTCTCCTTTTTGTGACAGAAGTCTTAGACCTCTTTCTCTTTTTGTTGTATACAAAATGTTTTCAAAAGTGAGGTATATATTTGCTATTTCTGCTTTTAGTCCTCAATCCAATCTAACATCTACTGAATCTGCTTACCATGGAAGTCACCTGTGACCTCTCTAATTCTAAATCATTGTACCTTTATTTACCAAAAACTTCCACGATTTTACTAAGTACAAGTTACATTCCAAGAGCTTTATACACATTACTCAGTAGAAATATGAAGACAGAAAATGAGGTTTGCAGAAAAATATCGTTTACGAACATTTTTGGTCTGTATCTAAAATTAACTGCTGCATTTGGCGTTGTTGCGCACTACACCTTTGTTACATTTCCCTCTCTTGATTGCCATGATGAAACTCTCTCTAGGATTTTCTTTACTCAGCTTTCCTCCTCTTTCTTGGTCTTCTTTTCAAACCTTGATACCTTATTCTTCTACCCTTTTTCCTTTACATGCTTTACATTTAGGTCATCCAAACCTGGTGAGGAATGCAATGCATCTCAACTCTCATTTTCTTTTCATGCCTTCAATTTCACATTTTTCTCTTTCTATTAGTATCTCCATTAGTTCACTGTCTTCCAAAGCTAAGACTTATAAAATGAAAGAGTACTACAAAACTGATCTGCCTCAAACTTCCCCATTTGCAGTGAATGTGTTACCACTAATCTCATTGCAAAAGCCAGAGTAGGAGTCTCCTGAATTAGTCCATGGGTATTTTGATTCTGTATCTTTAATATCTTGAAAACTTGGACCAAAACTTTGAACAGAATATACCATATCACTGTTCATTTGTCCCAGTAATTTTGAGAAAAATGTTAATAAAAGATAAATATTTACTTGGTGTAACTTACAGAACTGGAATGTTTTTCCAAAGCTATTTTTAATGTTTGAAAACTGGACATTACTCTATTTCACACAGATTTAGATTTAGAACCTATTCAATAAACAAGTGTTTTATCAATAAATAATATTGTTTCTGTATTAAATCCTTGAAAGCTTATAATCACAGGAACAAATAAGACTAAAGCTCAAGCTAAAATGGGAATCTATTCACATTGTACAATGGTCATTTTCATTACCTCTCCTTTTAGTTAAAATTAAATCTAAAATATAAATGATTTTTATATCATTATATATGCAGCATTCTATAATATAGATAATTAAAACAGCTATTAAATTTAAAACAATATTAAGCTAAATAATTTAGAATGTTGAAAATGTTTTTGGGGTAATCATCACAAAAGTCATTATACGCATTCTCCAAGAGAAATATAACTAGGATATGTATCGTGACCATGTTCTGATTGACTTAAAACAGGGAGACTATTTTTTACCAGAAATCAGTTTCTCAATCAGGTGAATTAGATACAGAAATTTTCTTACCAAAAAAATGTGTTTGTTGTCAACATAATGTAAAGAACCATACAGGAAGTCTTTGTAATAGCTACTCAAAGAACACTTTAGATTTTTTTATGAGTAAAAATATAAAAAGCCAGGTTTTATGAAAGATGAACATAACTGGTAGTGAAGTGAGATGGAGTAGGTTTTCTTAAAAAAATTTATTTTATTATTATAAACATAGTATTTTATCATATTTAAATTTTTAAACTTTATAAAAGAGCATAAGGATAAGTATTAAAAGGCTCCTCCCTACATATATTGTCATTACTAATTCATAGAGGAAATTAGTTTCTGGATTTAAAATTTATTTTTAATTTGTAATCATTAACTTGATTAACTTATTTTTATTATTTGAACACATTGAGGATCATACTAGACACTCTGTTCTACAATAAGTATGAATGATAAAAATCTTCTCACATTAACTGCATATAAATTGTTCTTCATATATTTAGGGTTACATGTTAATTCATCTTACAGTTATCTCATAATTTATTTAGCAATCTTATATTAATAGATATTTATTCCATTTCAATTCTATTCTCATTCTATTGCCATGAATCCTACAAAGAATATATATATGTATATTTTCCATCATTTGTTATAAACCTGTAGCATCCATCCTAAGGAATTATAATTTCTTTTTCTATTTCATATTACTCATTCTGCATTAATCCCATACCTACCGTGTGTCTCAAATTGAGTTTTTTCTACAGGTATGTATATATTCATAGAGTAGTTTTTGATTCTACAGATATATACATTCAACTTAACATACTCATGTAGTTCTTCTCCAATAATTTCCTACATTTAGTTTTACCTATTCAAATTATTTCTAGGCTCCTACATTAGTGAGAATTTCTCATAAGTTAATTTACGACAAATACAAAGAATTTCCTATAAGAAATAGTTACATTTAATACTTGTTCTACTTGTCAACATTTTTTATTATTCTGGGAAATAAAGTGCAGTACATAGTTATTCTCTGGTTCACATGCAAATGCTTTGGTGTTAATTCAAGTCTGAATAAATATAAAACAAAACATCTGTTTTAATATAAGCTGAATTTATTCCAGAAATTGTTCTCATTAATGAAAGTCACCTGAGAGAATATATTAAGAGTCTTTATTAAAAATATAGCTATGTTTTCTGGCACAACTGTATATAGTTCAATTGTGATGGATGGTGCACCCTTTTTGTGATGTTATTTTAGTGCTGGAGTTTATGTTTTTGAATGACAACGTAGTGACAAAATTTATAGAAGGGCAAATGGAAGTGCCTTCTCCATTTATTTTCCTTTCTGACCAGACCTGGTTCTTTAAGACTCCATGAATGACAATTAGAAATCTTCAAAGGAATTAAGTTTATAGTCATATGCCAACCTGAAAGGTGGAAAAACAATGTTTCAGATGACACCATCCCTTCTTTTTCATATCAATGAAGGAACAACATAGACTTTTCTTTGTCTATGCCAATCATTTATCCCTGTCCATTCTGTGCATATCCACATTCTTTTACACGGCTACTGAATTCTGATGAGGATGCAATGTCCACTCCAATCTGTTCAGCCTTCAGGTGATTACTTTGTATACTTAAACTCTCATTCTGTTGAAATAAGATAAATAAAATGCCAGGATGCACAGTGGCCATTTGAGCAGCAGCCAGAGGTAATTGTCAGTCTTAACCTTTGCCAAGTCAATTGATGTTGTTTGATAATGTAGTTGTCAAGAACGTTTCTCCAATGGCAGTCTGGCTGGGATAGGTATTGTGCTTTTAAGGTTTTAAGTTCTGACATTACGATACTTTTTTATAAGTAATTCTGAATTATACAGATTCCCAGTTGGAGAGCTCTGAATAGCAAACGAAATTCAATAGATAATAAAACATGTTAGATAGAAATTACTAAAATAGCCAAATAGTGATATATATAAGTGTGCTGCAAGAAAATAATTAAAAGTAGCAGTAAGTTAAATATCAAGAAAATAGATGGCCAATTTGAAAGAATGAGATTACAGAAAGAATTAATTACTTATTTTGATTAACTGACAAGCTCAGTAGGCATGCACACAGAGCGTCACCTACACACGTGGTTTTCTTTTTCTTTTTTTCCTCTGCTAGTCTGGCAATACGGAAAATAAGTTGCTTTCAATTGCTTTTCTGTAAAATAAAACGTGGAGATCATCCAGACAACTTTCTCAAAACAAAAATTAAATCCAACTGTGGATTTACCTAACATTGCCTTCATTGTGTAATTCAAAGCTAGGCAATTAATCAACCTTGTGCCACAATGAGATCAGTTTCCTTCTTCCTGCAAAGAGAACATCAATACTGCACACTCCCATGCCATTTTATTTGTCTGCTGCTTACACTTCACCCACTGAAATTGGGCTTACAATAAAACCCACCACATGTATAAAGTAATGTACAAGTATATTTACAGGTATATCTCATTTAATTGATACTCCAGCCATCTCTAAAATAATTCATGTTAAAAATGAAGATACTGAGTGTGTAAGTCAGGTGTTCTTGGCATTATGTTTGTAAGTCTGAGGACCAGACTTGAACTAGGGATTCCCTCTTCACAGATGATTACTTTGCCTCTGCCACAGGACCTGCATACCTGGTTAGCTAACCCTCTAGCATGCAATCCTTTCAACAGTTGAAAAATAATACACAAGTGATCTGATGCTGGCACTATTGTTCTCGGTGTAAATATACTACCAGGAACTTCTTCCTTTTCTACCCCTCCCAGGGCTATGCTCTCACTCTGTAACCGGAGACTATGTAAATAAATTGGCTAGGTTTCCAAGTCTGATGCACATAAACTATAGATGATTTTCTAATATCATCCAGAACCACCTCTCTGAAGAACCTTTTAATATTCTTATGGTGACCCTGTTTTTGTAGAAAGTCAAGTAAAATTAAAAATTATAAAAGAGCAAGTCATGATTCAATGTTCATAATAGTGCCCTTGAGAAAGTTATCCTGGTTCTTTTACTTTCTAAAAATGCAGAAGAAAGTGTACTATTTCAGCTAAGTCCTCCCCATTGGATTTCCATTTTGACTTCCTATTTTATCAATGGTAATATTATTCTCCCATTTTACTAGTTTCAAAGACGTAATAATATTGAACCTTTAATATCTCACTCTCCTATACAAAGTAATAAGAGACCATGACTCTTCATTACCTATCTGAAAAAAATCCAAATACTTTGTCTCTTACTACTTGTGTGATCTTGGACAAATCAAGCTCTGCGATTCAATATCATCCACTATGAAATGGGGATAATAAAAGTGCCCATCTCATATGGCTCTTGTAAGTATAAAATGCGTTATTGTTTCTTATATATACAGACATTCAGAGTGCCTGATACATATTAAGCAGCACATAAGATTTAGCAATCTTAGCTAAGTGCACAAAACCCTCTGAAAACTTCATTTCTAAATTCTTTCCATGTGCAGCCACTCCATTGACTGTTTCCCAACTGCCAAGCTGATGTTGTCAATATTTTCTAAATTATATCATCACAAATCTGTTGCACATTTTTCCCTAAAACTATGTTGTCTATTTATGATGTGCTTTTCTATACTTTGGAATGATAGAAATTTTAGGTCCTAGTAATCAGACGCTTAACAACAAAGTTCAAATTTTTTACCTATTCAAAAGTATTTTTTGGCCTTTTATTGCAGGGTTACAAGATAATCAGTCCAGATATGAATTGATAGGACTTATTACATAAATTACATAATTTTTATAAATATTGTATAATATATTAGGATAAAATGATATGAAGAGCTTGATCCAGTGATTGGTAAGCAATAAGAAATCAATAAATGTCAAACAAATATCTTATATAAATAATAAATAATATGACATATAGTATTATTATTTTTAAATTATGTACATCATCCCCTTGGCTACAATGTATTGTCTTTTGACAGATTCTCTTTTTCTATATTGTTTTTTAAAATATATGAATATATATCTTTTATACCCATGTTTATGTTGTTTTCCCAGTTCAACTGTAGATTATTTTTATTAGATGAACACTATTGAATCTTCGTAATTCAGCAAGTAGGTACCAAATTATGATAAAGTGCCAAAATGGCAACTCTTCCCTCAGAATTCACTTTAAAATATAATATAGTTTATGTCCTAATTATAACAACGTGTAGTTTCAAAATGAATATTAAAGCCACAGAATTTTATAAGAGATGCTTTTTCAGAGAAAATGAACAGCCTTTGGATCCCTAAGACAAAAATGAAAGAACTGTCATTCAAAGCATACCAGCCATGTGTTCATTATACCCTGTCAATGACTTGCAACAGCTATGTGATTAGGGCGGCAGTGACTGGAATGTGACCAGGCTCATTCCGGTGGCATTGGAACCATGAATTCTTGGGTAATGGTATGCTTGGCCTCAGTCCTATTTTGAGTCAGATCAATTGGATGAAACAGAACATCAAGGCTGAGTTTTAAATGGTCAATAAAAGATTTAGAGGGAAAAATATTAAAGGAGGCCATCACTACCTGAATGTAAGTGTGTGTGGGACGTGTGAAGCCTATCTGTGTATGCTTTTTCTCCAACTCATAGATTTGAATAGACATATACAAGATCCTCACATAACCCTTTTTAAATATCAAACATATGGGAATCCCAAAACTGGTAAAATTTCTCTAACTTTTTTTTAATCCTTGATTTTAAAATGATTCATAGAAGGATCTTTAGATGAGAGACTATATTTTTGAAGCCTTTTCTCTCCCATAAATTCTAGCCGATGGCAGTGGGCCCAGCTCTCATCTACATGCGTGATCACTATTTGGCCACGTACCTCCCTTTATTCAACAGCTTTAATTACAAAAACCATTAAGAGAGAGCTGGGTTACACTTCAACCAACAAATACATCCATGCATTTTTTTTTTTTTTACTATTGTCTTTAATGCATCAGGATGACATTTGTTAACTTTTAATATTGGAACTCCCTCTCAGAGTAAAAATACTAAGTCAGCACCAGTTTGTTATCATTCATTTATGTCATTTTCTTTATTCAGATTATTGGTAAATATCCAACACTTTTATCTTTCATATTACCTCCTTCCACATGTAAAAGGAAGATATATATTCTTAGGTATTAAACAATAATAGCCTTAATATGTATTTGTTTTCTAGCTGCTGTCGGGAATACACATGAAATAATTTGTGTTACATGTAAACTATAAATGGGTTTGCAACATTTAATATATGTTTTATGTTTTTCAGAATCAGTGGTGGTATAATAAAAAATATTATCAACAAAGAGTGTTGTAATGTCAGGTGTGTATTAAGAACACTTATTTATGCTGTGTAAAATATTGCTTAAATCCTCTGTCAAAGTTAGAGAAAAAAGACAAGAAAAAGACAAGAAAGCCCACATGAATGAAATTAAAGTTAAGGGATATACAATTACCTCTAGGTTATTCGAAGTGATAAAGAAAAGCAAAGACATAAATACATTTCAAGAGTAAATAGTAAAGCAAAATTTTTCTAATCATTTTTATTTGTATTCAAAATACATACAAGGATTTTTTTACGTACATATATTTACAATTATACTTTGCCTAGCCATATTAAATTAATATATGAATTGTTCATAGTAACCTAGAATTATTTTGATGGATAAAATTTTAATATAAAGTAGGATACATTTAAACCATCTATAACCAACTCAACTTTGACTGCACTGTGCAAAATTGAGAAGAAAGTAAAAGTTTTGAAGTACATGGGACAATACAATATTTTATGAAGTACATAGGACAAAAATAAGACATTATATTAGAAATTAAAGTCATCTTCTAAGTATTTAATTAGAGGAAATGAAAAGAATGAGTTTAATAATCTCTAGAAGTGGCTGGACATGGTTGCTCATGCCTTTAATCCCAGCACTTTGAGAGGCCAAGGCAGGCAGATCACTTGAGGTCAGGAGCTCAAGACCAGTCTGGCCAAAATGGTGAGACCATGTCTCTACCAAAAACACACAAAAAATTAGCTAGCTGGGTGTGGTGGTGGGCACCTGTAATGCCAGCTACTTGAGAGGCTGAGGCAGGAGAATTGCTTGAATCCAGGAGGGGGGTTGCAGTGAGCTAAGATAACACCACTGCACTCCAGCCTGGGCGACAGAGTGAGACTCTGTCTCAAAATAATAATAATTATAATCTCTAGAAGTAATATTTTCCATTAAATTATATATTAATGTCTGAAACAGAGCAGGTCAAAACTCCCACGCTGATTAGTGGTGGGATCGTGCCTGTGAAGAGCCAATGCACTCCAGTGTAGGCAACATAGAGAGACTCCGTCTCAAAAAAAAAAAAAAAGAATTATATATTAATGGATATCTGAGTAAACCTGCTATTCCTCTAAATCACCAGGGCTTACCCTATAATTGTAAGTTAGCATGAAGCCTGGAAAACAGAGACCTAAATTCATCACTAAGTTTCCAACATTGTCCAAGAGCAAATTTGATATTCTTAATTGTTGTATTCTAAACCACAATGGGTCATTAAAAGATGATGACAGCATTAGATTTTTTGGGATCATCTACTAAACTTCACTTTATCGGAATGCATGTCACTGAAGACCAAGTTAGATAAAATTTGGCTTCCCTATATTGAGAGATTTCAGAAACAATCATCAATTTTGGGCATAGACTGCACTCTTAAAACAAGGTATTATCAGATTTTACTGGAACTGGTTATATATGAAGGTATCTCCTTTCTAAACTCTTAAGTGTTTGAAGTGCAGACTATTTTATTCTTCTCTCTATATCCACTCAAACTAGTAGGGGCCAGGTTAACAAGGATCACTTAATAAGGGCTCGTTGAATTATTAAGTAGGTTCTTCATCCTCTTCGAAAAATTCGCATGTCTGCTGTGAATTTTCATCTATTTCCCCAACTGATGCTCTGAGGGTCATCTCGGGGATCACAGGGATCCTTAAATCTCCATCCTGTTTGTGATTGCCGCCCCAACCTCCCCTACACCCTTCCTGTTCCTTTTCATTCTTTTTTGCAGTTCTGGGAGTAAAGTTCCCAGCATATTTAGATATAGGGCAGGGGAAGCACTCTCTTTCTTTCTAGACTGGCTTATACTCACATACTCCCCTGCCCTGACATTTTCATAAATTCTGTGCCCTTTGCTGTAGCTACACTTCAGATTAAAATAGGAGAAAGAAAAAAAAATGAATGCCTTACTTTCTTGTTTCATTTGCAGAATTAAAATATTTCATTTGTCGCATGCACTACAACATTCTTACTCAGTATAAATCCATCAAGTCCCAATTGTAATTTTTTACATAACCAGAATTATATATCTAAGGCCTAAGATCTCCATATGATTTTCTATACTATGTCACCTTTTACTTCACATCACCTTCTTTTTTTAATTAAGACTATATTTAATCACAATCTACTCACAGAAAGTACTCGCCTAACAGTTATTTAATGTTGAAGCTTGTATGTTCTTAAAACCCAAACTTGGCATGGATACAGTATGAGCAGATGTTTATTAGAGTTCCAGAATAGGATAGACACTTAAAGATATTGAGTGATTCAGTGCACTGGTTCTGCAAGCTGCCGTCAGAAAAGCTAAAAGGCTCTATGGCCTTTCTGTGTGTTGCTGTTTTCAGCAATAAAATTTGCATTTTAAACTGCAGGGATGTTCATATCTTTCCACCAGCTAGTATCAGCATCCTGTCCAGAATCATCAAACTAGAAGCATGATGGCCTTGACAAATATTTTCATTTCACTTAGCAAATATTTCTCCCATCACTGAAAAGTTAACACCTCCATAACCAGAACTTATATTACTTTGGAGGGGTTGAAAACTTCATTTAAACAAACAAAAGTGATTACATAAGGAATTATATTGCCATGACAAATCAACAGTTTGAATAAGGGAAGAGTCATAGGAGTTTCCATGGCATCTGGAGTGCATAGAATTCAAAGTGCTCAAAGGGGAAAAAATTGCCCTTAGTTATGCTTGCACACTTTAGTGGAAATTACACATGCATATCAGAGTAGAAGCATTTCCTGTTCAACTTCCTGAAAATTCTAATTAGAGAGATCCATACAGTGCTGATCCTATTATACTTATGGATTTGCTGAAACCACTTATGTAAGCAGGAATGTAAATGAGCATGGGTTGCCCCAAAATATATACAAAAATATATCACCGCATTAAATTTAGAAGAAAACCAACTATTAAATCACTAATACTTTCGGTTCCTGGAGGACTATTTAAAAAGAGATAAAAAGAAGAGCAAATTAGGTTCTCCTTTACTTTCTCAAACCATTAAATGAATGCTTTCCCGACAGTATTCCCAAAGATGCTTGGCAAAACATCCCCAAGGAAACTGCTCAATCCTAAAAATTTTTAACTTTTGTTGAAGGTATCATTTTACTTCCTAAGAGAGAAAAAAATAAGGACGAATTGCACAACATTTGTCCAGAACTTGAACCTTATAGTGCAGTGTAGTATTATGTGAATAAAATATGATCCCTTTTGTTCTCATATCGCAGTCCTTTTTGTTTGATTTTCTGCAGTTCTGAAGTCCTTCACTGATTTCTGACTTTCCCTCCTCTCATTCTGTGATAGTACATGCTTATAACACTAGACTGTAGCAGAGACAGAATATCATTATTTCAGAGCCCAACACTGAAGATAGTACAGGGGTAATTGGTTGTTAATATTTTTGGCTATGCCCATACTTATCTCTGAAATAGTTAGCCATAAAGGTAGTACTTGTGTTAGTTAGTTGGCAAGCAAAACAAAATGAGTGTTTGCCATTCTGGCTTCAGCTGCATTTCCCTGCCTTGCTGCTCCAAACCATTGACAGACGGCAACACCCTTATGTTATCCCAGAGACCATCACTTCTCACTGATTGCCTGATAGTACCTAGTCCGGCTAGTAAAAAGGAAGCACAGGCTAAAGATTTGCCCTGTTATTATTTATATAAATGCTCCATTTTCTGTATTTAATTTCTTGTATGCTTTTATAAAAATATTGATGAGATATATTTATTTCTCTGCTATATGAAATAAAGCTTTTGAAGCTAGAACCATACATTTATTCTTTGTTATTTACCTTACAAAATTTAACTCATAGCCTACCTAGGCAGGAAATGCTCACTGAATTTCATCAAGTTAAAGAAAAATGCTGACACTGAATTATATCAAAAACATAGGGAATTAATTTGAGAATAATATTAATTCAGCATATAATTAAATAATTGGTCTCTGATACTCATTGTAATTCTAGCAATTATTTTAATGAATTTAGTATAAAAATTGAATGTGTTATGTGGTATGTCATGTGAAGAATGTGGAAACTCTTCAGTCACCCTTGTGAATTGGATTATCCAAGATATTAGAAAGAAAAGAAACATGTTTATTTAAAAAAGAATATTAATAAAAGAAAGACAGCTAAAAATTTTAGTTCAGTATTATTTTCTAGATCAACACTATCAAACAGGAAAGTAATGTGAGTCATAAATGAGAATTACGTATATTATGTTAAATTTTCTGTCAGCTACATTAAAAAGAAAGTGGTGAAATTACTTTTGATGACTTTTATTTAATTCAATATATCTACATATTTTCATTTTAATGGACGCTTGATATATTAAATACATATATGGGATTTTCCTGCATCCTGATTCTTTAAATGCTGGGCTATATTTTACTTTTAAAGCACATCTCAGTTTGAACTGGCTGTATTTCAAGTGTTCGGGAGCATCTTCTTGCGAGTGACTAATATACTGAACAGCAGAACTTTAGATACGCGATGAATACGGTATCTAACGTTCAGCATATAAATGCTTTCATTGTTATCTACCATACAAATTCACTCCAGATTTTGCCTTTGTAACTTCGCAGAAGTCTGAGAGATGAATCCTTGACAGAAGCAATCATGATAAAAATCTCAGGAGCAACTTCTTTCAGGTTGTCAACTTTTAACCAGTAGTAAGCAGATAATGCAAAGCACTGGGTTGGACGTGAGGTGTACACGTTTGAAGAAAGGGCCTTATTATCAGCTCAGATAGGACATAAATAAATATGTCCAATACACTGTGGAAAATGCTTCAGTGTTAAATATAGAATGCGAAGTAAACACAAAAAAGGAATAAAGACTTGGATCAGATAATTCTTTATAAAGAAACTTTATTTGAAATGGTTCTCCAAAGATAAACATTTCAGTAGCCCTGATCTGTTTTCATCCAATCCTGGACTACTAAGCCTAGAGTGAAAAAGTAATATGCCATTAAATATGGTACCAATTTATTTAAAATGCAGTTTGCAATCTCAAAAAGATCCTCAATGATATAGGAAATCCATTTGTATTTCTGCAACCAGTACCCCACTGTCCACACCGTCTTTCAAATCTTCATATTTCTAAACATCCAGTTCATCTATTCATTTTTCACAAAGAACAACATTTCTTTCTTCTTCAGTGAGAAAATTGAGCTATGGCCAGGAGACTTCACACGAATCTATAGTATTTCTGTAACATATACTCATCTATTTTATTTTTTCCCCTTTTACTGTTGAAAATATGTGCCTTTTTGTTCAAATCTAGTCTTTCCATGTTTCATTCTCAAAGACTGGAAAACATCTGGTGACAAAAGGATAGACAAATTGCTAAGTAGGTAGGTAGTTAGATATATAGATAGAGTTGGACTATCCATGTCTGTTTTTAGTAAGAACTACTTGTCTACTTTTACCATCCTCTTCCAAATTGATTTTTTAACTACTTTCTCCTATTTCATAATGGCTCTAGAGGTTACACATGACCTGCTACACCCTGTTCTTTGGCAACATTTTTCAAAATATAAAAATAATAATGATGACGAGAATAGTGATTGTAATGATTATAATATCAGACTTGTTAAATTCCTGTGTTCCAGTATACACTGCAGGTTATACAGCATCTATAGTTTTCAGTGTAAATTTCCATTATTTTTATGTGTTAAAAGATATATAAAATCTAAAAATGTATCATTTCAGAAGTACACATTAAAGTTGTATATCAGGATAGTATGCATTATCTTATAATTTCAGAATTGTCAAAGGGAAAAAAGATAAATTGTGTATTACAAGGATATCTTTTTTTCTAAAGACTTTCTTGTATGAAAAATTAACATGATGGTATTAAAAGTAACATAATGAATTATATTTTGAAATATTCATCTCTGTATAATGACTCTGGAAATCTCAGAAGTATCAAGCAAAAGATGGTATTGTTTGAAGATGAAGCAATCAAAAAAATAGTATTTGGAATTAGGTTATAAGTAATTCATTATTACTCATGGAGTAGAGTTAAAAGAACACTTTTAGGTCAGGCGTGGTGGCTCATGCCTGTAATCCTAGCACTTTGGGAGGTGGAAGCAAGTGGATCATGAGGTCAGGAGATCAAAACCATCCTGGCCAACATGGTGAAACCCCATCTCTAGTAAAATACAAAAAAATTAGCTGGGCATGGTGGCACGTGCCTGTATTCTCAGCTACTTAGGAGGCTGAGGCAGGGGAATCACTTGAACCTGGGAGGTGGAGGTTGCAGTGAGCCAAGATTGTGCCACTGCACAGAGTTGAGACTCCTTCTCAAAAAAAAAAAAAAAAAGAACACTTTTAGCAACTGAAGAGTAGTAAAAAATATTATCCAGATTGGATTGAGACACAAATGACAAATTTATATCTGAGAATAACAATCAAATTACATATCATTTTAAACAGTATGCTGAATAAATATTTTTCACTTACATTTTGTCTAGTTTGCTGATAATAATTTATATGGCAATGATAATCATGTTGAACTTTATATTTTATCATTACACTTCTATTTAACTTTCCATAAATAATTTAGAAGTTATTTTCAAAATACACCTTATGTTTAGTAAATGTTAAATTTTCAAATAATACATGGTGAGTAATACTTAAAATTAAATATTGATACTGCTACTTTGTGCTGACAATGTAATAGTTAAATAATATGATTACAGAACTGGAAAAGAGAAAAGATAAAAAAACAAGAAAGGGAAAGAAATGGATTTATATACTATTCTATATTTTGATGCTATTTTAAAATTTGTAAAACACTTCTAAAAATAATTTTATTGATCATACCCTTAAGCAAATTATTGGCCAGCTGTGGTGGCTCACGCCTGTAATCCCAGCAATTTGGGAGGTCGAGGTGGGTGGATCACCTGATCTCAGGAGTTCAAGATCTGGTCAACATGGCGAAACCCCATCTCTATTAAAAATACAAAAATTAGTTGGGTGTTGTGCTGGGTGCCTGTAATCCCAGCTACTTGGGAGGCTGAGGCAGGAGAATGGCTTGAACTGGGGAGGCGGGGGTTGCAGTGAGCAGAGACTGTGCCACCGCACTCCAGCCTGGGTGACAGAGTGAGACTCTGTCTCAAAAAAAAGAAAAGAAAAAAAGAAAATTATTCAATATCCAATCCACATTAGCAGCCTTCTGGCAGGCTCATGCATTAAACCTCCGTACCACTGGAAATACATGTATTAAAAGAACTCAAGACCTGAATTTCTCCTGTCAGGTTGACAATGATTTTTCTTCAAACCCTCTCATTGTTTCTTTGCAATGCATATGTTTATTTACAATGTTCTTATTTCTTATCCTCAATATGTGTCTAGAGTCAATATGTAAACAATACTTCCCTTACTTATGACATGGACAGAGGCAGGAAAATACTAGGTGGAAAAGGGTAAAGTCCCTCATGAGGGATCCACCCTCAAGCTTGGATAGTGGCCTAAATAAAAACATGCATTTCTGTTTTCCCACCTGAATATTGCCTTTTCCAAAACCACTGTGGCTTGGCCTGCCCCCTACCCTCTACCCATAAAAACCCCAAGCTCCACTGACAGAAGTGCAGAGAGATAGGCAGAGAAGGAGAGAAGAAAAGCAGCAGTAAGTTAGAGAAAAGCAGCTTGACTCAGAGGAATGGCTTGACAGTGGGACTTCTGAGAAGAGTTCAGCCAGGGACAGTGAACTCCAGCAGAAGGTTATCTTCTCACTCCATCTCCCTTCTAGCTTCCCTTCCCACTGAGAGCCACTTCCACTGCCTGGTAAAACCCTCCAATTCACCACCCTGCAATTGATTTGCAGAGCTCATTCCTCCTGGACACCAGACAAGGAGCCGAATGTGGGTGCAGGAGGCTGTCACACTGACTCTGCACTAAGCTGGTTTAACATTTAAGCCTTCCACAGATGACAAAACTAAAGGAGCACACTGTAACACATGCACTCTGGGGCTTCAGAGGTCACCGGAAATCCTAGATGCTGTCATGGGCAGGTATGGGGTTTGTTTATACAGGCGCCCAAAGGCCCTTACCCTGGCTCCTGCACCCACTCACCTGTGTGATCCTCCCCCTTCAAGGGATTTGAGCACTGTGAACTGAGAAAGCAAGCCATCCCTTCACAAGTCTCGTGAAGGGGTCAAGCGAACTATCTCATCTCACTTGCATCTATACCGAAGGTCCGATATTTTAATAATTTATCTTAAAATTAAATATAGAGGAGAGGAACAATGATGAACAGTGATGAACAATGAATCCTGCTACCAATATACCCAACTATTATGAAATCCAAATGGATAGCAATACGCTCCCTAAGAACAGGTTACATAAGCGTCCAATAGGATTTCTAAAGTCAAATGTATTTATTATTTTTTCTTTATTAGGGATAAACTCTGCAGGAATGCATAATACATGTTCTAAACACTGATTATGAGCTAAAATAGTTCACTATCTTGGATTTCTTCAAACAGGGACAGCGTAAGGCAATAAGCATGCTAAATCATATCATCAACATCATTATTATAAACACCCCTAGCAGCATATTGAAGATGGATGGCAGATTGATGAAACAGTGTCTGGTTCTTGATTTATAGTTGAACCCCTGCCCTCACATTTGCCTGCCTACTTATGTTTATTTTTGTGAGATAATATTATGTCTTTATTTCTTAAATCCCTCTTATTTTGATATGTGTAAAAATACAAAATGTAGCCTAAGGATTTTTTTTTTTACAAATCCTTTACATTTTTATTTTTTATTTGTTTGAATTATAAATTCCTCACTAGATGGAGACTGAAGAACGGCAGAGAAAAACAGTATTTGGTTTATACAACAGTGCATACAACAGTGCCTAGGATGTGTGAGTCACTCAGTAAACCTTAATATTGTTCATCATGGCATAATATATTGTAACTCTATAATAAGAAATTTGGAAATATAAAATAATTGGAATATTTCTTGTAAAGCATCAATTATCAACATTTTCCAATGAAGTAAGGAACTTAAATAGATTAATTAGTATAGAAGAAACTATTTTAAGAGTTTAAATATTTATTAATACTTAAATAAAAGCTGATTCCAGCAGCCTGTTAACTTAATAGCCAGAAACATTTCCCATGGCAAATACCTAGAAATATTACATACAATTTTAACATGTTCTTAAATATATAGTTTCAAATCAAGTTAGATTACATTAAAACTCTTGGTGTCGGGAATATAGAAAAACATAAACCTGTTCAGTTAGCAGATAAGAGGATGCACTGGCTAATCTGGAATGATATAAAGAATACAATTCTAGTCACCAAAGGGTCTGAGTTTCAACACATATTGGAGGAAGGATATGAGACTTGAGCCCTTGGGAGCGGAAAGTGGGACTTAAAGCCTCATGTGATGCAGGAATCCTTAAAGGGCTTAGTAATTAGTGAAAAAGTGAAGTAGCAAAAGAAAAAATAATAACCCACCAACAAGCAGAAGAAGAAATCAAAGAAGACTTTCTATCACTGCCTGATCTTTAGGTTAAAAACATTCTGTCTAGAAAATTTGTAACCATGAGCTATACTATGCATGGCTTTGAAGTTGAAATGTGTGCCCTACTTATTTCTAACTCAGAATGCTTAACTTGAAAAATTATGTTAAATATAAGTTCCTGAATATTGAAATTTTATGAGCTTCCAGCAAAACAAATGTAAAACCACTCACCAGAAACAAGTCCTCCACCAGGGCTACCTAGGATCCATACGCTAACTCCTCAGTTAAAATTACTCATGTTGCAAAGTTGAAAAGCAATTAAGCAAAAATCAGCATTCCCAACAGAGTAAACTTAGATTCATATGTGTTTCAAACATACTACCCCACACATATAGGCTTGAATGATCTGAACATGGCTTTAACTTTCTCAATTTCCCAGCGATAAAATTTTATAACTTAAAATTCAATAAAATAAACTTTCTTTGTATCAACTTGAAGGAATTTTTAATGTTCCCTTTGGAAACAAAAGGAATTAAAACCAAAATCAAAATGTGTCCTTTCCAAAACCCAAAAGAAAATTGAAGTCTAACATCAATTCTCATTCTCTGCAGTTCTAATTCTGCTTGGTCTTAGCCCCAGGCTTCTCACATAGATTCCCCCAGGGAAATAAATAAAGTTGTTTCAACACCTACAGTCTGGGGTGTCTTTTTCTGAAATGGAAATGGATTCTTCAAGAAAAAGTTCAATTAGTTCAACAGTAAGTCTTCCTTGTTTTGTTTTTTAAATAACAACTCAAAAATTTAACAAAAACTGAAAGATTGTTACACAACTGGCCCCATGCTTACAAAATTTAAAAACATAAACAAATCCTAAGCTTTTAAAAATGTCATCTCAGGCCAAATTTTGTTCACTCAAACTGATATCATATACACCTTTTTTTCAGATATCAGGGCAGGAGTAGTTTTATGTCGTAAATGTTCCTTCTCAGAAGGAGTGTCGTTAGAGAAAATCTTGGCAATCTTGGCTTCAGCTTTATAGGGATAAGAGTATCCATCCCTTTTATTCCTTTGTCTTGTTATCCTTCCTGTCCTTTTTTCCAGAACCAAGCAGAACATCACCATCTGCTTTCTCCTTTCACTTTTGAACTGATAAGGGCTTCTGGAGAAATTAACGGAACTGTACCAATAGCTTCTGTTACATTTTCATGGTTTCTAACCTCTGGTGACTCATTACAGCTCCATCTGCCAAACTTTTGTTCATATTTTTATACGCCCCTCACAACATTAATTCATACATTTCTCTCTAAACAGGCTTAAAATCTCACACCTTCATATTTTGCATATTCCCTTGGTATTTTGTAGGAAATCATACCAGCAAAACACAGCAATAATAAAACATCTAGAAATATATTTGCTTGTTTTTGAACAAGTGTTAAAATAGCATGTACTTTTCTAGGGCCAATTTTTTTTAGTGCCACAAAATTTGGTGAAAAATTAGAGACAATGAATAATTCATCACTACTTAAATATTAAAAATTAGACCTGTAAACGTTGAAAACCATTTTAATTGGTCGAATTAAGCAGATACAATGTTTCACTTCCATGAATCTTGTACTTTAATCCTATTTCACATTCTTAGCAATGATACTTAAATAGACAACACTATTTTAGCTAAATGGTTTTAATATAAATGCCCTTAGTTTATTTCTGTATTATTGTTTTTCTCTGTCTTCTTTATATTACTCTTTTACTCTGCATCCTTGCTCCAGACTACACATACACACACACACACACACACATACATACACACATACCATACATTCCTTTTCTGCTTTATGATGTCTATTCACTAAGAAAGAGAGCAGTAATAAGAAAGTTGGCCCTACTGTAAGACTACAATAAGTTAATGTACTGAAAGTCTGCAGTTACAAATTGGTTCAGACATCACGAATCTGTGCCAAACCTTAGAGTGTGAAACTACCAGGATCAATACCCATAACATCCCTATAGTATCAAGTACATCCATCCGTAAAGCAAGCTTGTGAAGAACAAGCAGCAACTTCCAGATAGTGAAACTATCCACTAAGCAACCACCTCAGGGAAGCAAAACCAGGAACTTCTATTATTCTTTCTACAGTTGCCCTGGTCTTTATAGTAAAAGGAAGCAGGTATAAGGGGACTGCAATGTGTGTTGAGTAAATCTGTCTCTGATGTCAGCTACAGAGGTAATAGTTGTAAATTACCCAAAGCCTATCTCTTGCTAGTATTTTTTCTCATCTAGAAACCCATGCAAATCCTTGAAATTTTTCTATAATTTTTCTACCTAAGGATGATACTTTATTCCCAAGAAACATATTTCTGTACCTAAGGGAGAGAGGAAGGAGGTGAGGAAAAGTCTGTTGCTCTCTTCATATAGTAGTTTACCTTCTCCAAATATTTTCCTAAATTTTACTGTTCTATTTCTTTCAAAATTATAGACCAAATATGTTTCTATTGTAGCTCTTTAGCATCGACATTACTCAGGAAATTATCAGAGGGGATTACCTGAATGCAGTAAGATATATGGTGTAAGATGATTATACTTACTTAAGTGACTTTTTTCATAATGTACGTGTTGTATAGTTTTCAATCACTCAGTATATGTTCAAAATAGGTCCCATCTATGTCTTAAAAATATCTTGACTTTCATCAATACACATTTCAGTGACTCGATTTTGTTAATTAACTGTTTGGTGAAAGAAAAGCCACCAAACTAATCCCCAAAGATCTTTTGGATTATTACTATTAGATATCAAAACAAATAATCAATGTTATTCTTAACATTTTTATTCAGATAAACTCTTCCTATAACTGTGAAATTTGTTATGATGTGACTGAAACTATCTCAGGAATCATAATTTAATGCTGGAAGAACACTGAGAGATCATAGTGAGGCATTGTGTTAGAGGGACTCCCCAGAGTCAGCTGGGGGCATTGTTTCAAGTGCAGGAATTCTCCGGCTTTCCTGCCCCTGGCTGGCTAGGGCCATTTGTTTCTATTTTCCCGCCTCTGGCTCTTGAAGGTGGGGGCTCGGTGACTCAGGGTTATAAAACAGTAGCCAATCCGGTAACAGAGTCAAAGATCAATCAATCTGGAGGAAATCTGAAAGAATCCCTCTCACTGGACAAGAACATGAATGGTGAGGGAATAACTCAGAGTGAAAAGCTCTAACCACCCCTGCCTGGGCTGGAATCATCTCTGGATCCCTTTCTGCAGGCGTGGAAGGTGTCTTTTCACTCTGCCTAATAAACTGCACTATCGCACACTCTTTGGGTCCACGAGTTCTATTTAAGCTGTAACACTTACCGCACTTCCAGGGCCCCTTTCCCCATTCTTCGGGGTTAGGAAGGCCAAGAGTCTAATTTCTGGTTATAGCTAATTTGCTTCTGTGATGGCCTAGTAGTTAGAACTTCTGGTATTTGCCCAGGTGGCCCAGGTTTGACTCCCCATGTGGGAACCAGGGAATCCGGCTGCAGTGATTTTCATGATAGTAAAATTAGTAAAAATCACTTTGCAGTTAAGGAAAGTTAAATAAAGTAAGTTAAGAAGCAAGTTCATTAATGGCAAAACATAGCTTCCTGATCCTGTGCCAAACATGCCTTCCAGTTTGTAGTGTTATTTTAAGTTTGGCTTTTTGGCATCTCCTTATTCTAAAACAGCCATCATATAGGTATATGTGCTTACTATAAAGATAGGATTTCAATAAGATATCAGCATCTTTTGTAATGAGTCCAACTAGAGATTTTAGTAAACCTCCAATTCAATTGGCAAAGTTGTTTATTTAGCAACTAATCATGTTCATCATTTAATGTTTTCTCAAGTCACTCATAATTATCCTGTCAGGTGAGCATGTAAGACTGGAATCTTTTTCTAAACTATATTTTTAAGGACTAGCATTGCTAGAAGATCTGAATTTTAGGCTACATTTTAGGCAAGTGTATATGTAGAGTGAATCATCTTATTTCCAATTACAGTGCTCCTAATGCTCTGTTTTCATTTTTCTAAATCTTAGTAATCCCCACTGCTTGCAAATGAGTTGAATGTGTTCATTTGGCCCTCAAAGTTTGATAGTACATTTGATACTCTTCTGATAGTACATTTGAATATCTACTGTCATCTGTGTATAAAAATTATCTGGCCCAGCGTGATTGTTTTACAATTATCATTACTGTAATGATGTTGAACTCCTTGCTGGTTATATTTTCTTCCACCAAATGTGAACTATTGAGAGGTCTTTCTTCTGAGAGTTTAGGAAAGGGTGTTAAAGCTGATTTGCCCTAAACTAGCTCTGTAGCTATTATAGAATATCACTTACATCCTTTGTTATCAAATTTAGTTGGCCTCAGGAAGGAAGAAAAAAAAATTAATGAAATTAAGCAAAAAAGAAAATGCATGTATAATTATTTAACTGGCCTTTCAAATGTCTCTTTACAGTAAGGTTGACAATGGAAATGAGTGACTAAGGTATAAGACTTGATCGTGGGGATGTATTAAGCCACTTTTGGGCAAATCCCAGGAAAAAAACACAAGCCACAGACAAATCTGTGGTTGTTTTTCTAAAGAGGTTTTCAAAGGCTTGGTGGTTATACATTTCTTTAAATGAAAGCAGGAGGAAGGGAGATAGGAAGCGGGGGAGGTGGGTGGTTAGGTTAATACCTCATAAGATAAGGTGAATTACTGAAGAGAGAAATGGAGTAAAAGAAGAGTCAATTACGCAGACGTCTCTAGGAAGGTGAAAGAGGGAGTCTTGATTCTGTGCTACCTCTGGGAAGATAAGCTTCTAGTGGACGTTTTCAGAGTCCATTAGGACCTAGACTAAGATTGTAGCCATAAAGTTACAATTGGCATGTCCTTGTTTATGAGAGGCCAGCAAAGAATTTACTCATGAATTATCCGAGGAGCCTGTCTTTTCCTGATGCCTGAGGCTTTTTACCTCTCCAAGAGAATCTGGCTGATGCATAATCTAGTAACAACTACTCTTTTGGAAAAGTGTTGCAAGACCTTCTCTTTTGCATAAGAAGTTTGGAGGGTGGGAACTGACATTATTTGTAATTTTCCTTTTCAAGGTTACATCTGCTTCCCAATATCCAAGAGCAATTTGAGAATTTTGATTTGCCTCTTTAAATTGGTTGATAAGTGTCCCAGAAGATATTTACTGAACAACTAGAGAAGATTCAGTGATAAAAGTAAGCATATGCTACTATCTAAAATCTGTGTCTTTTTTATGGGTTATCATAAAAGCCACCATTTAAAAAATTATAACAGAAAATTATGGCAGTGAAGGAGACCTCATCTCACCAACCCCCATCTTGCCTTTGGCCTCCAAACTGTCCTTAATTATTCTTGGGCTTGGGCCAAACTGATGTGGGGAGACATTTAGTTTATAGTTGAAATGATAAAGCCCTTCCCCCAAAACTCTATCACCTTTGTAAAGCTAATGAGACACCACCACACTAGGAGGATAAAGGAGCCTGAATTCTGCTACGGTGCATAAAAGCAATTTCCAACTATTATTCCAGAGGTCACAAGATATGTAAATTCCCCAGTTGCTTCTGAACATGACATCTCTAATGTAGACCCTAAGACTGGCCCTTTGAGATATCTTTTCAGTTTTCCCGTCTGATGACTGATGGCTCCACTTGGACCTGCCAACTACTCCTGTGGCTCCACCTAGGAGAGATTCAGTGCACAGGAGGACCATTTTCCACACTCCTATGATTGCACCCTCAATCAATCAGTAGCAAATACCCAATGTCTAGCCACTCTCACCCTTCACCCCATACTATCACTAAAAAACCCTAGCCCCAGAATTTTCTGGGACACAGATTTGTGCAGTAGTAAAACTCCGGCATTCTGTTCAGCTGGCTTTGTGTGACTTAATCTCTTTCTTTATTGCAATTCCCCTACCTTGATAAATCACCTTTATCTGGTAAGGTGGCAAAAAAAACAACACTGGGCAGTTATACTATGATGAAAACTAATGCAAGAGCTAAGGATTCTTTAGCGTTGCAGGAGTTCTAGGAAACCATCCATGATCATGTTGGCAGCTGCCTTAAGGGGTCCAATCACTGATGTGAAATAGTTCTTTTTTGAATGTGTCCATGTTATTTGACAGATTTTTTTGTTTATTACCTTTGAAGCCTGGCTAGGATATATAAATACAACCTTTGATGCAGGTATATGATAGCGTGCTGAAATAGTAAGTTTCTGCAATATAAAAACATCTGCACTCGCTCACATGTTTATTTATAGACATCGTGCTGGTATATGAAGGCGGGCGGCAGCAAAGTAGACATTAAATAAGCATCTCAAGGATAATGTCTGAAAAGTTGATGAAATATCTATTCACGAAAATGATTGATAAAGTAATATGTCACTTTATTATTATGTAGACTAGAGAATTCTACCATAAACCTCAATTTCGATCTGAACATTGTGGCAGGTTTCTTAAGACTTAAGAGAAATAATAAACATTACATTAAAAATATAAAAAATAAAGTGCAATATTTGTGATTTCTTTTGGCTAAAATTCAAACAACTTAATCTAACCTTACACAAGAATCTTGAATAAAAATATAAACATGTGTTGATTACCACTTTGAAGTCAGTTTGTATTAGGAGCATGTGAAGATTATTAAAGTTAATTTTACATTCTAATATTTAAGAAATATTGTAGTATAAATAAAAACTCATCCTGACAAAAAAAGAAAAGAACAAAATTAGGGAGAGAAAGAGAAAGAAATAGAGGTAGAGCCTAACAGATAAAGAGATATGATGTCACAGGGATTCAAATATAAATAAAACAAGTTCACCAACACCATTTCCTTGATTAAAAAGTATATTTCTTCTAAATAAGGTAGGTTGTTTTACGTAAGTATAAAAATACAAGTAAGGAATCAATAATAGCTCAAAAACACTTACGAATTTTAATGAGTAGTGATATGGTTTGACACTGTGTCCCCACCCAAATCCCATCTCTAGAGGCCAAAGAGAAAATGGTTTCCTAGGCCAAGCCCAGGGTGTCAGTGCTGTGTACAGCCTAGGGACATAGTGCCCTGAAACTCAGCTGCTCCAGCCATGGCTGAAAGTGGCCAACATAGAGCTCAGGCTGTGGCTTCAGAGGGTGCAAGCCCCAAGTCATCACAGCTTCCATGTGGTGTTGAGCCTGTGAGGGCACAGAAGTCAAAAATTGGGATTTGGGAACCTCTGCCTAGATTTCAGAGGATGTATGGAAAAGTCTGGATGCCCAAGCAGAAGATTGCTACAGGGGCAAGGCACTCATGGAGATGCTTGGATAGGGCAGTGCGAAAGGGAAATGTGGGGTCGGAGCTCCACACAGAATCCCCACTCGGGCACCACCTAGTGGTTCTGTGAGAAAAGGGCCACCATTCTCCAGACCCCAGAATTTTAGATCCAGTGACAGCTTGAACCTTTGGCCTGGAAAAGCTGGAGACGCTCAATACCAGCCCATGAAAGCAGCCAGGAGGGAGCTTTTACCCTGTAAAGCCAGAGGGGTGGAGCTGCTCAAGACCATGGGAACCCACTTCTTGCATCACCATGACCTGGATGTGAGAAATAGAGTCAAAGGAGATCATTTTGGAGCTTTAAGATTTAACTGCCCCACTGGATTTTGGACTTGCATGTTTTGTTTTGGCAAATTTTTCCCATTTGGAATGGCTATATTTACCCAATGCCTGTACCCCCACCATTGTATCTAGGAAATAACTAATTTGTTTTTGATTTTGCAGGCTTATATGCAGAAGGGACTTGCCTTGTCTTGGGTGAGACTTTGGACTGTGGACTTTTGAGTTAATGCTGAAATAAGTTGAGACTTTGGGAGACTGCTGGGAAGGCACGATTGTGTAACCAGGGGAGTGTACTCAACACCCAGTTACCAAGAGGTTCTTGACCTCACTAACCCTGAAGAATGGGGAAAGGGGCCCTGGAGGCATGGTGAGTTTGCTGTTAAAATAAGTATCATGGACCCAAAGAGTTTTGTGGAAAAGCGATTTATTAGACACAAAGAGAGAGAAAGAAAGATAGCTCCCAGGCTGTCATGGGTGGGGACCCAAAGAAGGAATCCATTTAAGCTAGGAGCAGCTGGAGTTTTAACCTTTGCGTTAGTCCCTCCCCATTCATGTTCTTGTCCAATGAGAGGAGTTCTTTCAAACTTCTTCTGGAGTGATTGATCTTCGACTCTGATACTGGATTGGCTGCTCGGTCCACAACTGTGAGTTACAGAGCCCCTCCTCCTAGAGCTTTCCCTGTTTTTTGAGACAAAGGAGACTCACCTGGCTTTCTCTACCTAGCCTGCCTGCAGGAAACCCAGACAAAGAACTTTACATTTGAAACCCCTCTGGTTCCTGGATGGAGGTGTGGAGCCAGGAGACTCCTGCCTTTGAAACCATGCCCCTCGCAGACCTAGAAACAGGAGTGCCTCAATTGGTTTTGAAATGTGAAGATATGAGATTTGGGAGGGGCCAAGGGCAGAATGATATGGTTTGGCTCTGTGTCTTCACCCAAATCTCATCTTGTAGTTCCCATAATTTCCATGTCTTGTGGGAGGAAACTGGTGGGAGATGACTGAATTATGGGAGTAGATTTCTCCTGTACTGTTTTCATAGTAGTGAATAAGTCTGTATGTGATCTGATGGTTTAATAAGGGAAAACCTGATTCACCTGGCTCTCATTCTCTCTTTGCCTGCTGCCATCCATGTAAGATGTGATTTGCTCCTCCTTGCCTTCTGTCATGTGTGTGTGAGGACTTGTGGAACTGTAAGTCCAATTAAACCTCTTTCTTTTGTAAATTGCCTAGTCTCAGGTATGTCAATCAGCAGTGTGAAAACAGTCTAATATAGATAGTTGGAGTTTTTAATCAGGTTTCTAAAATGACGTGATATATTGAATAATCATTAAGAAAATTTCAGTAGGAAAATAAATCATAATAGATCATAACTAGAAACTTTCACAACTTGTTAAAACTATCAAACATCTACCTGCATGATGTTTCAGAAATTATTTTAGTGACCTCAGTATTTCTAAGATAAATTTGCTGTTCATTATGTCTCATTCATATTAATAACAAAGAAGAACATGAAGAGCTATAGTTTTTGCATTTATTATAAATTCTATTCCATTCTGTTTCAGTATGAGGATAATGAAACATTTCTGGTAGTATAATTCATGGTCATTTCACATTTTCTGTGTTCTCAAAGTCACTTAGCCTATTGCATGGTTGTTACAAGAGTACCATTCTCTTGGGTCATGTCTAAGGAGCTGAATAATATGGAGTCAGTTATGCTGTGTGTTATTTGAACCATTATTGCCCTTATATACCTTATTATTCTGCATGTAGCACAAGATGATTCAAAATATCAGTTATTAATGTTACTTAGAACATGAAGTTTATATACATACAAACACTAAATATGTATGAATGTATGTATTATTTATATGAAAGCAAATTGAAATGTTATCCACAATATCTATAGAATGACCTTATTTACTGTATGTATCACATAACATGTTAAACCTAACCATCATGAGAACATGGTTCTCATATATAATTATTTTCACCAAAGCAGAAGTAAAAGAAGAAAAAAATATATATACATACTCTCAGTGCTTTGAATTTTCTTGCCTTATGAAAAAAAAAAAAAAAGAAAGAAAGCATTCACTGAATGCTTACCTTATTGCATTTGGTTTCATTTAATCATCAGAACCATTATGTGATGCAGTTGGTAACCATAGAACAAAGGTGAAAAGTAACATCTAAAAACATCTTAAAAACCAAAAACATGGAGACACAGAGGCAATAAGAAATACGTCTAACTTACCTAGCTATGGATTAATAGACATTGATATAGAATTAGAATATTACCTAACTCAAAAGTCTCATATTTTTTACTATTGATGAAAAAATAGTCAAGCTCTGTAAAATATTTGAAGATATTTATTCTGAGTCAAATATGAGCGGCCAATGACCCATGACAGGGGTTCCCAACCCTTGGTCCATGGACCAGTATTGGCCCATGGCCTATTAGGAACTGAGCCACACAGCAGGAGGTGAGGTACAAGCAAGCAAAGGAAGCTGCATCTCTATTTACAGCCTCTCCACATCACTCATATTCCTGCCTGAGCTCCACCTCCTGTCAGAAGAGTGGCAGCATTAGATTCTCACAGGAGCCCAAGTCCCATTGCGAATTGTGCATGTAAGGTATTTGGTTGCATGCTTCTTATGAGACTCTAATGCCCAATGATCTGTCACTGTCTTCCATCACCCCGAGATAGGACTGAAACTGCCTTTGCAAAATTATGACTGAGACAGTGAAAGTGACGTAACTTAATTGACCAAATCTTGCTTTTAACCTTTAAGCTGTCCTTGTTCATTCCTGGGCATAGGCTAAACTAACTTTGGGAGAAAGTTAGTTTATACTTTAAAGCAAAGAAGATAACAGCCCTTTCCCAAAGCAGACTTCCTTCTTGCCTAGGGACTTCTAGGCTATATGTGAATACAAATATTTTGACTGGCAATTGGTTGAAAGAGTTATTATCTAAAGACCTGGCATCAACAGAAGGGAGAGTCCAGGTTAAGATAAGGGGTTATGGAGACCAAGGTTCTTGTTATACAAATGAAGCCTCTATGTAGCAGGCTTCAGAAAAAATAGATTATAAATATTTCCCATGAGACTTAAAGAGTGTGTTTTATCAGTCTTAAGGTGTTTTGATGTTAATGCTGGTCAGTTGCACCTGAATTCCAAAGGGACTAGAGTATACCCATCATGGCCTGAACTAGTTTTTCAGGTTAACTTTGGAATGCCCTTGGCCAAGGGGAAGGTCCATCAATTGGTTGAGGGTCTTAGAATTTTATTTCTGCATTATACTATATAAACTTTGTTATGGGTACAACCTCAAGAAACAAAACAGACAAAGAAAAGGAAAACAACTGTAATGTGAAAATTGTTGTAATCTAATATTTCAAATCCATTTGTGTTGCTATAACAAATTCTATAGACTGGGTAATTTATAAATGACAGAAATTTATCACAGTTTGGGACGCTGAAGAGTCCAAGATCAAGGGGTCAGAAGATTTATTGTCTGGTAAGGGATCTTTGCTTCACAGTTGGCACTTTGTTGCTGCATTGTCAAACTGTAGAAGGGACAAACAAGCTCCCATAGCCTCTTTAACAAGGTATTAATCTCACTGGTTACTTAATGAGGTGTCCCCTTCAGTGGATTACCTCCCACAGTACTTACCTCTTAATGCCATTACCTTAAAGTTAAGATTGGAACATATAAATTTGAAGAGGACACAAACATTCAGACTATAGCATTATTTCATTTGAATTTCTATTATTAAAAATATATTCCAGGTCGTTTTAAATATATATGTACATAGTTAAGGTTTTTTTCCAAATAATTCTTAAAAAGACAATAAACTTTCTCTGATGTACTTTGTTTTAATGTAAGACAGGTATTGACTTTTAAGATATTTAAAATGTGTGGATTTCATTACATTTAGAAATAGAGAATGTATAATAGTGCTTAATTTCCTGTATCTTGGAGTCAAAAAGTTCTGAGATAAAGCCTAATTCTGATATTTAGTGTATATGAAGATTTGGGCAGCTATTTAACTTATCTAATTCAATTTTATCATCTATAAAATAGGTTTAATATAAACTATTTCCTAAAGTTGCAGAGAGATTCAGTGATTTAATACATACAAAGTATCTAACATATTATTTTTATTATTATTAGCAGTAAAAACAAAAGAGCTATAAGGTACAAATATATTTAGTTAATTAAGATGCAAAAATAAAATAGGTTCAAAGATAAAATTAATGAAAAATTTGTTTGATGTATTTCTTCTACATATGAGTTTACTCTACATGAGTAAATTGAAATGAATTTTTAAAAATCATGTTAAAGAACCCCATACATCTATAATCAAAGAACATAGTTAGCTTAACAAGTAGGTAGAACAAGGTAACTTAACAAACTTTCCAAATATTTGAAATTTCATCACAAGCAACATTTTGAAATTTTATTTTTATTAATATTTTAGAAACTATGGAGGTTCATTTGAAAATATTATCTAGTATCATCTTATGCCAAAATAAATTATACAGTATTGGGATGTTAAATAAATTTATTCATTTATATAATGGAAGTTTATATACAGAATTAATCTATACTTAAGAAATTATATGTCATGTGCTATACATGCTTTTTCTTGCAATTAAATGATTCTAATTTTTCTAACCCTTTGTCAAAAGATATATCCATATTTTTTTCTGTTTATTTGGCAAAAAGTTCATTCTCTTTAGCTAGAATATTGTTAACATTTAAGGTGAATTAATTCAGAAACTTTTCTACATAGGTAGACACTTTCAAATATGTTACATCATATGCAATTCATTTTAAACCCTCTAAATCAAAGTAATTCAAAGCCATAAAAGCAGTGCTCTCTAGAAATGCATTACGTTTAAGGACATTAATAAGGCATACTTATTTTTCTGATATATGGGATACATTAGAATAAGAACAAAAAAAATTATTCAGCTTCTGCTCATAAATGGTCCACAGATAGCACAAACATTGCAAATAAATGCAAATCAAAATGCAATTACAAAAGATGGTGATGTAGTCAACAAGTAATAAATAAAAAGCCTCAGGATCCAAGGGATAATTATGAAAATTTATCCTTGGTCAAGGTAGAAAAGGTAGAGAGATTTACATTAAAATTTCTCAAGATTTTTTTTCATTATAACCCCTGAATATATTATAAGAGTGTAAATTGATAAATAGAGGTATAGGCTTTAGGTTAGCTGTCTAGCAATTTCAAAATTCATTTTATTTTCTTCCCGTTTTGAGCTGCTGATTTTATGGTAAGAAAGAAGCTGGATTAGCTAAATACATGCATTCGTGTGACTGCCTATGAGTATGTAGTCAGTCATAGGCATAATCTCTTAAATTGGATCTGTTCTTTTAATGATATTATGTTTAACTGTAATTTTGAAATTCAAAGACCAGGAGTAGAATTTCAGCCACAGCTGAGTCATGAATTGATCAAAGGGACGGGGAGAAAAAAATAATGGATGTTATAACTTCCAATTTTAGTCAGATATCTAAAGAACTTTGAACTCGTCACTCTTGTCCTTATTCCAAAAAAAAACTGAACAAACTGAAAATCAATAATTCTTCTGAAAACTATCAGAAAATTTAAGTCACAGAGCAAATTAACATCACCAAGATGGAGATCCCGGAGATCTGAGACCAGCTTCCCTAGAAGATTAGTAGTGTTCCTACCAGTTTATAGTTCTAGAGATTAAGTCTATTAGTAGTTTATAGTCCTCTAGAATTATGAACTGGTAGGAACACTTAACTGGTAACTGAGACTCATTGCTGGAGGCAGAGTTTGGACTAGCGTGAAAGTGAGAAATTTCTGGAACTCTGTCTTAGGTTTTTCCCTTTAATCTTTCATGAGCTTGTCTTCCAGGAACCCCACCTGTTTTCACAATGAAAAGAACTAAGAATACTCTTGGGAAAAGTAACCATTTTGAATACACCCTGAGCAGTCTTTGTGGCAAAGGCCCACTCAACAAGGTCAAAGACCTTGGAGAAGCCTTACCCAATTCCAACCCCTCTAGCCTTACTTTCTTAACAAAGGTGGGGGGGAAAAAAACTGAAAAATATTTGTGATGATTAGGTCCAGTAATACAGGCCTACTAAAAACTAAGATTTATCGTAGTATTATAGAATGCTTCGCTCCCATCCGACCATATCACCATATAAACAGAACTCCAGTATCATAGCATTTCAGCTGCTGATACAGCTGAAAGAACTGTAAAAGGCAAAACTTTTTTATAAAAGAGAAGTTTTTAGAGAATCCTAATGACAACAAAGAAGAAAAAAAGTATGTAAGAAGAAATTAAAGCCTCTAACACCTACTGTTACAGCAGAAATAAAACAGCCTAACTCTTAGCCAAAGTAACATGAAACCCACACCACAGGCCTGTTTAACTTAGTTCCCATTACCAGATACATCATGCTCCGTTTTCAACAAAAAGCTGTAAAACATGCTAAAACTCAAGAAAATTCATAGTCTGAAGAAAAAGTAAACCAATAGAACCAGACTCAGGTACAACAGGGATTTTGAAGTCATCAGATTAGGGATATAAATGGACTAATTTTAATATTAAATGCTCTGTGGAAAAAGCAGACAGCCTGCAAGAACAAGAGAGGTACAAATTCCGCAAAACAGTCACAAGGAGATGCTATTTAAAAAAAAAATTCAGTCAGTATGGGTCTGAAAAAAATAAAAACAAACAAACAACAACAACAAAAAACCTGTAACTGAGATGAAGAATTTATTTGATATGCTCATCAGTAGACTGAGCACCACTGAATTGGTGTCCTTGATATATTAGTAGACATGACTGAAGTTGAAACACAAAAATAAAAACAAATTTTTAAAAATAGAACTATATCGGGGGCTAGGGGAGGGATAGCAGGGGGTGGGGGATTAGGGGAGGGATAGCATTAGGAGAAATATTTAATGTAAATGATTGGATGACAGATGCAGCAAACCAAGATGGCGCGTATATACCTGTGTAACAACTGGCACATCTGCACATGTACCCCAGAGCTTAAAGTATAATAAATTTTAAAAATTTTAAAAATAGAACAGAATATTCAAAGATAGTAGAACAATTGCAATAGGTTACGTATTCATAAAGGAAATACCAAAAATAAAAGTTAAAAAAAAAAGAAAGAAAAAAGAGAAATAAGGACAGGAAATGTTTTAAGTAATAATGGCAGGGATTTTTGCAAATTTAATGCCAAACTAAACCATAGATGGAACTCAGAGTACAGCAAATACTAAAAACTCTACACCTGTTTATAGTATATCGAGTTTAAATTGCAAAAATAAAAATAAATAATAATAATAGTGAAAATTAAAAAATGTTAAATCAAATAGAGGAAGAAAAACCTTAGGTATAGAAGAGCAAGGGAAAGAATTATGTTACACTTTTCTTCACAAGCATTGCAAATAGGAGAATTGAGCAAGAATCTATCAACTTAGAATTCTACATACAGCAAAATTATTTTTCAATGTGAACAAGAAATGTACCCTGTTGCATAAGCTTTGAAAAAATGGATAACTACCTGCCAGTTTAATTGCTCAAATTTCTTGCTGTGCAAAAACGTGTTGGAAGATCTTCAGGAAAAACAAAACTGTATAGATCATAAACTCACACTTGAAAGAGAATCAGAGAAGGAATAAAGGGAGGTAAAACAATATTTTATTTTTGTAATATTTTGTTGATCTAAATAACTGTTAAAAATATTCTTAGTAGTAATATATTACATAATTATGACATATAATTAAATAAAGTGAATGACAACAATATTATAAGAAATGAGAGAGAGGAATTGAGATTACTCCCTTACAATATACATTACTTACATGTGAAGCTTAATGTATTATTTGTGAGTAGACTTTGATTCGATACATATACTGGAAATCACTAAAAAATGTTATAAATAAAGTTGACATACTAAAAGAGTAGATAAAATGCAATCATATAATAATGCACAACTAAAACTACAAAGAGAGAGAATAGCAAGTGTAATGAATAAAAATATTCAAAGATGACAAACATTCAACTAACAATAGCAATAACAATTTAAATATCAATGGTCTAACTGTATTAATTAAAAAATAGAAACTGGAAGAATAGATTAAAAAAATTATCCAACTCTATGTTGTTTAAAAAAATTCTTAAATATACAAGTTACAAATAGGATTAAAGTAAAGGATAAAGGAAGACATGCCATGCTAATATTAATAAGACAAAAAGCCAGAGTAGTTATGTTAATATTAGACGAAGCAGAGCAGACGTTAGCAAACAGAAAATTATCAACAAGGATGTTACATAATCAAAAAGGGGTTAGTTGTTCAAAAAGACATCATCATTCTTAATGTGAATGAACCTACCAACAGAGGTGAAAATATCTGATGCAAAAACTGATAAAACAGCAAGGAGAAATACACAAATCCATGATTATACTTGAGGTTGCAACAACCCTTTTCAAAATTGATAAGCAGGCAGAAAATCAGTAAAATATAGTTGACTGGAATTGCCCCTTTAATCAACCTGATTTAATTGATATTTATCAACAACTTCGCAAATAACAGCAGTAGAATGCACATGTTTCTAATGATTACAAGTAATAATTACCAAGAAAGACTACATTCCGGGCCATAAAAATACCTTAAAATAAATGAAAGAATAGGAATCATACAAAACATATCCTCAGACCACAATGGAATTACATTAGAAATCAATAACAGAATAATAGCTAGGTAATCCTCAAATATTTGGAGATTAAATCACATACTACTAAGGAAAACAGATTATAAGAAGTGTCCAAAGAAATTTTTAAAATACTCAAAACTAAATGAAAATGAAAATACAACTTATCAAATGTTGTGGGATACATTGAAAGCAGTGTTTAGGGGATAATTTAAAGCATTGGATGTATGTATTAATGTTTCTTTTTTATTAAATAGATAATATTCCATTTTGGAGGTTGAAATTTTTAAAAATCACTTAAGTATTTTGAATTCAAAGTCTAAGAAATAGATTTAAAGAACTAGTACCCAAAATAATATTATAATATTTCTCTAAAAATTAGGTTTCTTTAGAAAAATCAGGAAAAAGACCAGACTCATTTTAAAAATTGTATTGGTAGAAAAGTAAACCAAAGGAAAAAAAAAAAAAAACTAAACTAAAATTATACGTTTAATTATATGTGATTATTATGTGTAATAATATTACATATTCTGGATAGGCTGCTGAAAGAGACTTATCAATCTGATGAAGTGCTGGACAATTATGAAACATAAATCTAGGTTTTTGACAGTCATTCTCAGGCTCTAAATGAAAGATACAAGTGTTAAACATGCAAAATGTTTCAGAGTAAATAGAACTGAGAAAATGACTGTGATTAAAAAACATCTAACAGAGAGAAGCAAACATTTCCGAGAGTGCCCTAGAGTGAATTCCAGAAAGATTCCAAATTTTATTGACAGCATCTTTTTTAAAAAAATTTGTTTTTCATGTGCGGTCTTGCTATGTTGCCCAGGCTGGTTTCCAACTCCTGTGCTCAAGCCATTCTCCTGCCTCAGGCTCCTGGGTAGCTGGGATTACAGCCATGTTGTGACCATACCCAGTGGGAGAGACTCTCTTAAAGCAACAGATGAAGAGTTCATATTAAGAGCTAATAGAAAATAATTATTTAAAGTTTCAAAAATTTGTATATGCTTGAGAAGAAAAGATCATGCAGCAGAAAATGCTGGATGACCATTGATTAAATTATACTTGCATTATTTAAGTATAATGTAAAATGCTGTAGGTATAATAATATAGATGACTTGTATCCTCCTTGTGCACATCCCCATGCAATGAATGAACTTAAGATCTGAATCGTCTAATTTAGCAGATTCAAGCAGATATTCAAATCATAATAAGAAACAATTTGTTACACCCATTCATGAACAGATACATATCAAAGCATAGCTATTAAAATGTAAGAGTTAATTCTTTTGAAGTTTTATATTATGTGAAAAAGAAAGGCAAATATATTGCTTCAAACTACTAGTTGTTTTACAAAACTGAAAATAGCTCTTATGAATGTTGGGAATTTTATCTTGGATATTCAACCAAATATTATAATCCCTAACATGTGCAGGATTTAACTAGTTTTACTTAATTATTTCTGGTCATTAAGTTAATACGCAAAAATTATAACTGAAGCTCAGTCGTGAAAATATGATGTTTTTATTACCTTTTATGACTAATTAATTTCTATTTAAATATAAGCTATACAATGGAAATTGCATATGCTTATAATTTGTTCAAATATGTTATAACAAGACATCTCGTTGGCACAGCAACAAAATTTTATGTTTTACAATACTTTGTGTAAATTACTAATCATGAGAAAATGCTGGCCTACAGTGCAAACCAGATTTCAAAATTGTGTTTTACTATTCCAAATAATTTTAATAAATAGAGTCTTTTCTAGTGAATAAAAGAAACTTCTAAATCTATATTTGATACCAACTTCACAAGTTCTGAAAAGGTATATTTTATTTCTCAAATGCCATACTTTGATTTCTACAGTGCTCATAACAATCATGAACCATTCACTTTTCCAATAAATATTTAAATCTAAATCAAAGTTTTTTACATTTTGCAAAGTAAATACAAAGGAAGACATAACTGTAGTGAGTCCAACTATTGAGAAGGAAATTCTTCTTAAGGACTTAAGTTTCTTTTTTATAATTACGATCACAGTAAGATAAAGTAAAATTTTTTTTGGAAAATTAAGTATGGGAAATATATAAATTAAATTAATATTATTAAGTTCAGAAAATAAAGAGAAATTTTCATAAATTAATTCACAAAATACATTTGTTTATAAAGGCCTTAATAGAAATAAATTGTTTAAATATTTTCCTGTTTACAGATAGTTACACATTAACATTAAAACTGTAGTCACTTGAATATTAAATGTTAAAACATTTCTCTGAAGTTGTTATGTTTCTTTGTGTTACTGAAAATAATATACTTACTAAAAGATAATGAGAAAAAAATCAATATATATTTTAGTTCCAGTTGAATTAGTTAATAGTCATGGTATAGCTAAAAGTGCAGAACTTTTCATAACACTAAAATCCAGAAAATGTCTGATTACCTTCAAAAGGAGATTAAATTAATAAATTGTGGAATATTTACATAATAGAAAATATGAAAAGAAGCAAAGAGCAGACAAGCTACCTCGTATGAAAATGCTGTCAAATATTGTACATAAATTTTATGTCGTTATTTTCTAATAAATTAAAAGAACTAAATGAATAAAATCAACTTATGAATCAACAACACAAAACAGAAATTAAAATTGAGATACATAGAACAAAGAGAGAAAATAGGGAAACTTTTATAAAGAAAATGAGATATAAACAAAGCTGAAGAGCTTAGTGCCAATAAAAAAACAACAAATAAAATAATTGCAAAATTTAGATTAATTTGGAAAGAGCAAAATCAGGGTAAGATCCTATGGAAAACAAAGGAAAGCCAAGAAAGCTAAAATATCAAAGAAAAAAAAATTAAAAAGTAAGTAAAGAGTTTTCTCTTCAGTGATAATTAAGTAACTCCTATCAGACTCACCCCTCCAAAAGTAACAACTAAAATCGTGAAAAAAAGAACAAAATTTTGTGATGGTTTTTAAAATATGTCTACTTGTTTATTCTATAGTCCCTAGTCAATCAAAAATCAAACTCTAATGAGATGTTGATTGAATGTATTCTACAGATGTAATTAAGGCCTCAAATTAGGCAACGTTAAGTAAGGAACATTACATTGTGTAATGTAGGTGTGCCTGATTCAATCAGTTGAAAGAATTTGGAGCAGGCTGAGCCTTCCTCAAAAAGGAAGATAAATTATGCCCTTGAACAGCAGCTTTGTCCTATTCCCCTTGACTTTCATCTCGCTCATATTCGCAGATTATCTTACGTGCTTAATCACTTCCCACAATCACATGAACCAATTTCTTGTTCTAAATCTCCAAATATCTCCTACAATTCTGCTCTCTGATAGAAGCCTGATATCACCACAACAATAACAAATTATATACAGTATATCTAAAAATACTGCAGACTGAACACTGCAGACAATTGTTGTAAGGGTCTCGAAACTTGAACCAAAATAAGATAAACAACCTCATGATGACCCAGATTTTGGAATTACCAAATAATACCTTTAAGTCAGCTAGTAAAAATATGCTGAAACTCATTAAAGAAACTGATAAGAAATGAAAAGACAAAACGCCTACAATCAAATGGAAATTACAGTTGAAAATTGAGTTAAAAATGCAATATGTATAATTTAAAAATTACAGATTATGCTTTGTAGCCTATTGGAAAAAGAATAATTTAATGAGTTTGAAGATAGGTTTAGAGAGATTATTCAAATTACTATGCAGAAACAAAAACAAAACAAAAACAAATGAAAAGATTATCAAAGGCATCTAGAACAATATCAGAATGTTTTACATATGGGTAGTTGAGTTCTAAGAAGAACAGAAGAGAGATATTAAAGGACATTTGAGAAAACAATAAAAAATTTCTGAAATTTAGAAAAAAGGTATAAATTCAAAAATTCAAGAGATTACAGTATTATTATACAGGGAATATTTAAAAAAAAAAAAAGCAAAACAAGAACAAAAATCCAAAAAACTCAGTTAAGCACACGATAATCAGACAGCCACAAATCAAAGATGATGAGAAAATTGTGAAAGTAGACAAAGCATAAATATATCATACCTACAGTATTGTACCAAATCTCTGAATAGCTCCTACTGACTTTGCTTCTCTGGCAGAAGCCTGACTAATCTAACAACTATAACAATAGCAAAATATATGCAATATATCTAAGAATACTGGAGACAATTTTTATAAGGATGTCAAATATTCAATAGATAAATTGTAATAACAACTGACTTCTCATCACAAATAATACAGGGGTAACGATTACTTTAAAGTGCTGAGTGAAAACAAGAAGAAGAAAACTCTGTCAATCCAATATTCTACATTGAGTGAAATATCTTTCCAGAATGAAAGGAAATTAAAGAGATTTACTGATACAGTAAAATTGAACAAATTAATTTTTAGCAGATTTGTACTCTAAGAACATAACTAGAGTAAAGGCAATATTTCATAAAGGATGGTTATACACCTACGTCTGTTGTTCAAAATTTATTATTTTTGCATGAAGTAGTATAACGCCAACTCTAGTTAGACTGTGAAAGGTAAGCATGTATACAGAATTCACTAGAACAAATATTTTTTTAATTACATGGTAAAAATGTATAACTAAATATCCAACAGATAAATGAAAAGTAATATGAAAAATAACTTAAGACAGAAGAGAAGAACAATGGAACTGAAACCAGAAAAGGCTAACAGAAAAGTAAATAGCAATCTTGGAGACTTCAATCCAATAGTTTCAAAATTATATTAAATATTATTGGACAGAGTATATGAACTAAAATGCAGATATATTAGAATAAATAAAACACCCAAGTAATGGTCACCTAAAAATGCATTATAATAATAAAAATACACATAGGACAAAAGTACACATTTTGAGGTTGTTATACCATGCAAATAGTAGATGCATAGTAGCTACAGTGACCATATTAATAACAGAAAAATTATGTTAAAATACTTCCTGATATAAGAGGAGCATCTTATACAAGTTAAAGTTCAGGCCTGGCACAGTGGCTCATGCCTGTAATCCCAGCTCTTTGTGAGGACGAGGCAGGCAGATCACAAGGTCAAGAGATCTAGACCATCCTGGCCAACATGGTGAAACCCCATCTCTACTAAAATACAAAAAGTAGCTGGGCGTGGTGGCATGCGCCTATAGTCCCAGCTATTCGGGAGGCTCAGGCAGGAGAACTGCTTGAACATGGGAGGCAGAAGTTGCAGTTTGCTAAGATTGCACCACTGCACTTCAGCCTGGAGCCTAGCGACAGAGGAAGACTCTGTCTCAAACAACAACAACAAAAATTAAAGTTCAGTTCATCATGAAGACTTAACAAACACGATTGTATATGTGCCTAATAACAGAGCTTCAAACTATAAGAAAAACATAAAATGGACAGAATTAAAGGAAGAAGGAGACATGTCTATTAATATGTTTGGAGATTTTACATATACCTTCTCCTGGCAATAAATAGAACTAGAAAAACAAATAAAATCTATATGGACAAATATTACCAACTACTTTGACTAAATTGATATTTAAGAAACACTACACAATCATAGAAACACTAGTCTTTCTAGGGTAAATATATATCCATAATAGGAAAAATATATACAGTTTTAATGCAGGGCTCAGCTAACTTAAGTTTCACAGAGGGACTAAAATAATACAATGGTCCACTTCCATCTAAAATGTAGAAAACTTGAGAGTATCCCTTCCAACCACACGAGGTAGAAAGTCACATATATTACAGAACCGTAATGTTCTTGAACTGATCACAGAGTTGACATTGTAGGATAACATAACAACAGGCTGGGCTCAGTGGCTCATACCTGTAATTCCAGCACATTGGGAGGCCGAGGTGGGCAGATCACCTGAGGTCAGGAGTTTGAGACCAGCCTGGACAACATGGTGAAACCCCATCTCTACCAAAAATTGCAAAAATTAGCTAAGTGTGGTAGTGGGCACCTGTAATCCCAGCTACTTAGGAGGCTGAAGTAGAAGAATCACTTGAATCTTGGAGGAAGAGGTTGCAGTGAGGTGAGATCACACCATTGCTCTCAGGCCTGGGCAAGAGAGTAAGACTCCATTTCAAAAAATAATAATAAAAATAGCATATCAACAACATATCAACATGTGTGGGAATGTTGTGAAGGTGATATTTAACAATAAATTCCAAGCCTTAAATGCTTTAAGTAAAACATTTTAAAATGTCTAAATAAACACATTTGCAGCCTAAAAAGCTAAATAAAGAAAAACAAAGTAAACACAAAATAAAACAATGAAATGGAAATAAAACAATAGAGAAATATAACAGTGTCAAAAAATGTCTTTTTAAAAAGCTCAATTAAATTAATAAAGCTAGAACTATACTAACTAAGATTTTGGAGAAAGAGAAAACGTGATTTTTTAAATAATAGGAAACAAAAATATACATTACATACATAATAGGTTTAAAAACAAAAAAAAGTAAGAAAACTATTTAAATAAACATGGCAACTTTGAAAAATAAACTTATCAAAACAGAGATAGGAAGAAACAGAATGTTGCTATAGTTCTGCATCTAGACAAGAAATTTGATTTGTTACCTAATTTATTATCAAATTACCCACAGGTCATTTCAAGCCATGGTGGAGTATCAGGTATCAGATTTGCTCTACTGACTTAAACAATTAAAAATCCAAATAAAATATATATGGAATAATAGTTTTCATACCTTGGACAATAGGCAGTACCAGTCTTGAGAGTAGAGACACAAATGAGGTGACACAAAGGGTTTCTTAGGAGTAGTTGCCAGAACTCAGGTAAATTCAGATTGTCTTTCTGAGCTGAACATTTAGAGATAAATGAACAGTGGAGAAGAAAGGGCTACAATTTCCAGGCTAGAGAAATGCAGAGGAAAAAGCTTCATAGAAGGAGCACTGGCAATATTCAAAGAGGTCGCCACAAGTTTGGGAGGGAAAATGATCTATTCATGCCAGGGAAAGTACCACTGGGAAGGAAAAACCCAAAAACTTACAGGATATCACAAAGGGTTAGGTACATTTAATGTTTTCATAAGCCAGAGTGGAAGCACCTTGCCATAACAGGAGCATTCAGTGGAGCCCTGAGAGGCCTAAGAACTGGGGCTAAATTAACCCTAAAATCGAGATTGCTCTGAACACACTTCACAAAGCTTAATGGAAGTTTCAATAGAAGTAAACTGATTTCAAGTAATTAAACTACATGTCAAAACAAACTTTAACATTCTTTTAAAACTTAAAACAAAATGCAGAACCCAACAGTATAAAATTCACAATGTCTTTTAATACAAAATGACTAGGCTTTCAAAGCCAGTATCATACTGAATGTGCAAAAAATGGAAGCATTCCCTTTGAAAACTGGCACTAGACAAGGATGCCCTCTCTTACCACTCCTATTAAATATAGTATTGTAAGTTCTAGCCAGAGCAATTAGACAAGAAAAAGAAATAAATGGTATTCAATTAGGAAAAGAGGAAGTCAAATTGTCTCTATTTGCAGATGACATGGTTGCATATTTAGAAGAACACATCATCTCAGAAATATGACTCTAAATGAGAGTATCCAATCAACAGAAACAAACGACCAAAAAAATGACAAAAAATTACTGAAGAAAGAGGTTGAAATAGTTTATAATTATGTTTCACATGTTCAAGAAGAAATAGGAAAACAGGCATGTCAAAAGAAAAATGGAAATTTTAAAAGTCCAAAAGTTAACTTTTGTATGTTAAAAATATGCTATTTGAAATGAACAATAAATACACTAGATACAATTAGTGGCTTATTTGGCACAACACAAGGGACACAGTAATAAAAAAATACCCTAAATTAGGCACAGGCAAAAAAGAGACTAGAAAAAAAATCAACAGATTATCAGTACTCTTTAATATACTACTATGAAATCTAACCATACATGTAACTGAAGAATAAAGGGGCATAGGGCATAAAAAATTAGAAATAATAATGGCCAAAATATTTGTAATTTTACTAAAATCTATGAACCAATGGATCCAAGAACTTTAATCAATCTCTAGCAGATGAAACATAAACATGCAACCTGGTAAAATCATCATCAAACTATTTAAGGGAAAATTTTAGAAGAGAACATCTTAAAAACAGAATAGAAGACTATGTAGAACTAAAAGCAATAGCCAAATTCACAGATTTCTCCTACAATACTTTGTTAATTACAGGGCATTAGATAGATCATTGCAGTTCTGAATGAGAATAAAACAAATTTCAGAAATTCCTCTAAACTTACCATTTTAACTCTCATTCCCAAATAATTTTAAAAGGCTCTTAATATTATGCTGAGAGACACAAAAATGGAGGCAATGCATTGCATTCTGACCTGAACTGCAGAAAATGTTGAAGGATGTTAACATATTCAGGCAGAAGAAAATAATGAATAAATTATTCTACCTTAAAAGATGAGTAGAAAATAATAGAAATGACAAATGTGTAAGTAAACATAGAAGACATTTTCATCCAATGTAATATTTTCAAAAGGAAATTTACAGTCTATTGCAAATATAATAATTCATTGGTCTATGAAATATTTACAGTAAAGTTCATGATCAAACCACAAAAGATGAATGATAAATGGAAATAAAATGCTATCAAGTTCTTTAACTAAAAGTAAAATTTTATAATATTTTTAAGGTAGACTATAATAAGTTATAATTATATATGGTAAAATATAGCAGAAACATTAAAATATATATATATCTAAAAGCCACCACTAAAGAGTGAATGCAGTAAAAATAATAAACCAAAATAAGGCAAAAAGAGAGAAAAGTTAAAGACTTATAAGATAAATAGAAATATAAAAAAGATTAATTTAAATATAATTAAATATAAATGTTACAAACACTCCAATTAAAAGGGAGAGACTGTGAGATTAAAAAGCCAAGAACCAAGCACACAAAATCCTATGAAAAATCTTCAAATAATCTACCAAAAAAAAGTTATACAAAATACAATTAATGGAAGCTTAAAAATAAAACTGATGGGGAAAATTATAGCATGTAAACATGAAACAAAAGAAAAATAACATAAGCATATGAATAAGAGACAAGGTAGGTTTTAGAGACAAGAATAATGCCAGGAATAAAAACGGAGGGGCATTCTATAATACAAAGAACTTTATCAAAAAGACATGACAAATATGTAAGTATTTGTCAAAAAGACACAACAATAAAGGAACTTTAAAATACATGGAGAAACAAACTGATAAAACTAAAAAGAGAAATTAAAAAATTGATAACTAGATTAACATATTTTGACATTTTTCTCTCTGTATAAACTGTAGCAAGTACATTAAAATGTAATAAAGATGTTGAACAACACTATTAATCAGATTGAACCAATTGATATCAGCACTGCACCAAACAAAATCATATTATACATATTTTTCAAGTACATGTTATATATTTACCAAGATAAATGATATTCTAGACCATACAATAATCTAAATAAATTTAAACAAATTGAAGTCACACAAATTTTGATACAAAGAAATAAACTATAAAGCAATAACAGAAATATATCTTGTAAAACATTTAGTACTACATTTGTAAATAATCCACAGACTGGAGGAAAAAAACCCAGGAAATTAGAAAATATTTTTGACTGAATGAAAATAAAAACACAACGTATCTGTATTTCCAGACCACAGCTAAAAATTTATATTAGAAAGACAGAAAATTGAAATCAATGACATAAGCTTATACCTTAAACTGTAGAAGGTGAATATGAAGTAAATCGAAAGCAAGCAAGAAAAATAAAGTAGTTGGGAAGAGCAAAAGTCAATGAAATGGACAAAACATTTAACACAATAAAGACAAATCAAGCTGGGTGCTTTGGCTCACAGCTGCAATCCCAGCACTTTAGGAGGCCAGGGCGGAAAATTGTTGACCCAACAGATTAAGGACCTGGGCAACATACCAAGACTGTCTCTACAAAAAATAAAATAAATTAGCCAAGCTTGTGGTGTGCACCTATAGTCCTAGCTACTCAGGAGACTGAGGTGGGAGGATTACTTGAGCCTGGGAGGTCAAGGTTGCAGCTAGCTATAATAGTGCCACTGCACTTCAGCCTGAGTGTCAGAGACACCATATTAAAAAAAAAAAAAAAAAAAGAAAGAAGAAGAAAGAAAGAAAAATAAAAAGTAAAGGAAAGAAAACTCATTGACTACCAAGGCTATTCTTTTAAAAAGATCAATACAAATAAATCTCTAGCAAGAATGACCAAAAATATGAGAGAACACAGATACAGCAATGTTCTACAAACACTGGACATTAATAAGGAAGTATTACAAACTATTTCAAAAGCATAAATTTAATAACTTACATGAAATGAGCAAATTCCTTGAAAGATGAAAACTGGCCCAAGCTCAGTCAAAAATAATTAGATAACCTAAATCATCTCCAAATACCCAAATAACAGCATATTAGGATTTAGTGCTTTAACAAGTGTTTGCGGGAAAGGGGGGTGTAATTCAGTCCATAGCACTTCCAGCTACAGCCAGTAAGAGAGAATGAGAGCAGAAAGTGTGGAAAAAAGTGACAGAGAGATAAGTATCCTATTGGAAAAAGCTATGGCAGAAAGAAAGATGTCCGGATAATTATTCTTTGGAATATAACAGAAGGCAGATCAGACCCTGTAACTTAAACCCTTGTCAACATTAACAACCCAAGTACCCTTTCCTTGTCTTTTTTTTTTTTTTCAGGCATTGAGGTCTCCCTTCTTAGGTTGTCTATCACTCTTTCTTAATATTTTCGTTACTATAACAAAGATTTCAAACAAGCGTCTGTAAATCTTGGTTAGACTTGCATGTGACTACTACTAGATGTATGAGACATAGAATTTAAGACAGGAGAGCTGTCCAGAAGTAGCTATATCGCAGTGCTTGCAGTGTGGTGGCCCAAGGAGAGAAGCAATGTCTTTTACATTTTAGAGACTAGACAGTATTACAGGCTTCAATATTAAGAGTATAGCAATGTCAGCTATAAGGGTGATTAGTCATTTAATGACCCAATCAAATAAATGTAAGAGTAGAAATGCCTTTTCCTTGCTGATTTTTTTCTATTATGTTTATAAGAGAAATATTTAATATGTATGCTTTTATTTCTCACTAAAAGAATTTGGAATTAAAAAGAGGTAAACTATGTTTTAAAATCTGTTTAATCAGTATTTATAGTAAAATAGGCTGTGTTGGGGGTTGCCAGGTTTAGTAAGTAAAACACATAATGCTCAATTACCTTTGACAATAGGTTGAAAAACCTGAATATGAGACACTTAGGGAGTCATGACAGAATCATTACAAAACATAAGATGAAGGCATTAAACACAGGCCGTGTTCTGTGTATCGAGGATACCTGGCCAGTCCACTTATAGCTTCCTTTTCAGTTGTGCTCTCTAAAACAATCCAAACTCAAAGGGAATAATTATCATTAATTTGTAAAATAGAAAACAAAATTCAGAGGCATTGTATCCTCCAACTGGCTAAGGATCTCCTTTTAAAACATTTTTGTTGTTTACGTAATACCCGTGTGAATATAAAACTGTAGTAAACAGAAACAAAATGCTTTGAAAAACTTGCTAATTCCTAGGGAGTCAGAAAGTAGTCTTGTCATCAATTACATAAAAGAATTTTTATTGTCTTTTAGATTTTGAGTAGGATAAATTGAAGGAATGGGGCCAAAATTGAAAGGTTGCAGGGAGGCACGAGGAGGATTGACTTACTCAAAGGCATTCTGATTATATGAATTATAAAACCAAAAATACACTTGGTTTAAATCTTGGCTGTAAGAGATGAGGCAACATGACAAATAGATCTGACATTATTTGTTTTCTAAGCCATCGTGCATGTCAGAATTCCTGCAGCAAAAGCATAAAAGCTGAAGTGAACTTGGGACCACAGAAGAAAATAAAGTGTGCCTTTGGCATTGACAATAAGTGAAAAGCAGACATTCCACCTACCCTTTGTTTCCACACTTGGAAAATAAGGCTGAAAGCACTTTGTATGTGGGATGATATGAGAGACCTACCAATGAGGGAGTCTCTTTTATAATTACTCAACACATCTGGGTGTTACCAGGTATCTTAAAGTTCAAGCTAATATTGGTCATAAAGGTTAAGAAATCAACATTGCTGGAGGTGGAGGAACACAGAAAAAAATGTTTGTCATTAAGGAAAGGAAAAGATTAAAACCAAAAAAATAGACTATGGGTCAAGATGGCTGGGGGAGACCTATGTTAATTCTAGCTAAATAATTATAAGCTTGTTTGGCTCAGAGTACACTGAAGTTATCAAGCTGCAACAGGAGGCCTAAGGTACAGACCATCTGAGAGTGCAGTAACACCAGGGAACACCTCAGGGTGGTTGCCGAGCAGGCAATATTGCTGTGGTCCCACGAATGCCTTCTTAACATGGAGACTTCATGAGGGTGTCCTAAAGAGGGCTTATGCAAAGATCTCTGAGAAGGGAGGGGACCTCTGCTCACAAGATCTGGGAGGGTCTTTGCAGATGGGAGCTGGCAAGGAGGAGAAAAGCCTTGCAGGGCAGAGATCATGGAACACCTGAGGCTCTGCCTAGGTTCTCAGAATATGGAGTGATTTTCATTGTTCTCTGTCCTCAATGCTTGGGAGATAAAAGCCCCTTGATGCACTGGGTGTGGTCAGACCAGAGGCTTCTCATCCTCTCTACTTCTGATGCTGCCGCACCCTGATAAGAATCAGTAATAAACTCAGAGTACTAGTTCAGCATGTCTTAGAAGGATCTCAAGTGCTGTTAAATGCCCAGAGCACTAGTTTAACATGTCTTGGAAGGATCTCAAGTGCTCTGACCCAAGCTATCTCCCCTACCCCTTCACCCTCCCCTTCCACACCCATAAGACCAATGAGATTATGCACATAATAAAAATGTTTGGAGACCAGGGTTTGGGGCCAACGTGGTTCCCACACATGAGTTGGTCTCCTGGACCCATGCTGTAACTTCTACTCTTGAGTCTTTGTTTTTATTTCCTTTTCTCAATCCTTCATCACCGCCAGGACTAAGGGCACCCACCTACGAAGCTGGGGCTGGTACCCAACATATACAAAGTTAAATGGTGCTTAAGAGAAAAAAAAAAGTTCATACAAGACAGGTATAAAAACATTAGGAAGTATGCATTCATTTTACATGCTAATTACATTTTTAAGTAAATGCAGTTGAAATATTGAGTTAAGAGCTGGAAGGCACATTATGTGGACTGTCATTTCATTGTATTTACAAAGAATGGCACAATATCTGTAAATATATGCTTCTAAAATAATACATGATCCCAGTAAAAATTTTTGAAAATAGAAAGTTGCGTAAAGAAAAAAATAAATGTCATGTTCAAAACAGCTTTCAGTGTCTGCAAAATATTTTATCATATTAATTTCTTCCTTTTTTAGTTAGGAATTTTATTATAATTTATACTACAAAAATTGTACTTATATAAACATTAATATTTTTGATAACTTACTATGTGATGCTAACAATAATCCTATGTATGAGTCAGTACTATTATCAATAACTCTCTTTTATGGAAGAAAAAAACTGAGGTTCAAGACTTAGGAAAGAGTTAGAAAAACACTAAAAATAACATGCAAATGAATATGGATAGTTTATTGGAAGTTTTGCCTAAATATATGCATAGTTATGCCTATGCGTGTTTTGAGATAGATAATTATCTTTGTCCATTTGTGTTGCTATCAAGGAATAACTGAGGCTAGGTAATTTATAAAGAAAAGAGATGTATATTGGCTCACAGTTCTGCAGGCTTCACAAGAAGCATGGAGCCAGCATCTGCTTCTAGTGAGGGACTCGGGCTACTTGTACTCATGGTGGAAGGCAAAGGGGAACAGGACATGGTCACAGATCACATGGCAAGAGAGAGAAAACAAGAGAGAAGGGAAGGTGATGGGCTAACAACCAGATCCTGTTGAGAAAATAGATGAGCACTTATTAATTTCCAGGAGGACAGTAGCAAGCCATTCTTGAAGTATCCACCACCATGATCCAAACAACTCCAATTAAGCCCCACCTCCAACACCGGGGATCAGATTTCAACATGCTGGTTGGAGGGTCAAATATCCAAATTATAGTAGCAGTCAATTGGATTCTTTGCAATTTAAAAAGAGGAAACAGGCCAAAATTAATTTTTCTGAAGCAGGAGATATAGTTAAGGATTTTAATCCAACAAATGACAATAAAAGGTATCCAGAATAATCCATAACCAAATTAATAAGGTATACCAGATAAAAAAGCATATTTATCTGAGAAAATTTTCGAATGATACTTAATGAGCTGATAATTGCAAATCTTCCTTAACCTAAAAATTCAATTTATATTGTGATAGGCATTGCTCAGAATGAATCTAGTTATCTCTCTCTTTAAATGAAGTTCCCTTGAATGTGTGAAGTAAGAAACTGGACAGAACTATGCCATAATTATTGCAGTTTTAAAATATAAAAGAAAATAAAAGAATGTCAGTTTCTGTTCCATTACTTCTCCAGAAACCGCAAGGTACAATCAGTCAATAGAAATAGGATATTATTAATTGAATTTGTACTGTTCAGTGAAAAAGGAGTTCAAAAAGGTTGGCAACTTAAAGGAGTTTGATTTAGAGTTGAGTCAAATGTCACAAGATAGAGAAGGTGTTTTTTTGTGACACAGAAAAATATTTAGTATCATTATCCTATAAGAACTGAAAAGAGTTCAGGAAGGGAATTTTTATTATACATTATTACAATATACCAGGATGGTTCAACCTTCCTTTTTCCTTTTTGCAAACTAGTATACCAGTTAGAATACTGACACAATGTCTCATGATTCAAGAATTTTTATTAATATTATATGTTCTAGAGTATGTATAAAATATTTTGATTATTTCATATATTCAATCATTTCTAGACAGTTTAATTATTCATAACTGTTACTTATTATAGTGATTACTAAATGTTTGTTTGCTTTCTTATCCTCTTTAAAAGCAATGGCAATAAACAAACTCATTTCTATTTTATTTAATTTATCTTTTTGGAGAGACAGGGTCTCAATATGTTGCCCAGGCTGTCTCAAACACTTAGCCTCAAGTGATTCTTCCACATCAGCCTACTAAAGTGCTTAGACTACAGGTGTGGTCCATAGTGTTTGCCCTTAAATTCACTCATTTCTGTTAATAAAATTGAGAACTATATGCTTAGTGAAAGAATACATAGGACAGTCTCATAAAATAAATTTATTTTCTATATTTGATGTTAAACGTAAAAAATTGGTCCAGGTTTCACAGTTACATCGAAATAGAAAAGTATCAAACTTTAATACAGTCCTCTTTCTATAAAATATAAAATATAAATAAAATATAAAAGAATCTCTGCTCATTAAGTTTATCAGACAGGTCCAACTTGAGCGGATAATATTGAAGCTAAAGTTTAAAACAATTAGCAGAATTAGTAAGGGTCAGCTTTTGAGATAGTGAAGTGCTGAATGCTGCATTTTATACAAGATCTACTGTGTTCCAAGCTTTTCAGATTGGAAGTGTATGATAATCCCAAATGTTTCAGTGGCAGATGTCACCTATGTGAATTAAATCAGATTATTCTTTGATTCTGTTATTTTTACAAAATACAAATACAAAAATATGTGGATTCAATTATCCATCCTTTCAACTACATAGGATAATATTATCAACTAGTAGAATTTCAGAGCATTTTTAAGGAATCCTAGCATCCGGTAGTCTGATTTCACAAACGAAACATTTTGGGCTTACAGAAGTCAGACTTGTGTCACAGTTATCTCCACAGGGCATAATGCAAATGCTTGCAGATGTGTGCTTGTATAAAATGCTATATATATTGCCTTCCTAACTCCATTCACTGTCAGTTACTTGGGCAATCCAGATGTGCAAGGGTTTACACACATTGTCCCCATTACAGCACATTCTCCCTATTGAGAGAATCACACATATGACACGATCCTAATGCTTTTATCACACATTTATACAGGAGAGTTAATTAATTAATGTCTAACTTTGCAAGTACCTTTCTTACATCAGATTATATAACATCTGCCCTCTTTTAATTATCTTAGTTTATCTTTACCTTCTTTACCCTTTTTACTCTTTTGTTTCAGTCCTTAATTCAATGTATATATTATCCCAAAACAACTCTGATGGTGAAAGATAGGAAAACAATGTATTAGGAAATATATTTTGCTGTCCAAAATTAGTTTTAATAACCTCTAAAGTTATTTCGAATATAGAAATTCTATACATCTTCTTCCTGCAAAAACTTAACAAGATTTTCTCTTTCACCAGAACTCACAATAAATAAGTCAATAAATAAATACTTGATATATTTGAATACATGTTAAACATCCCTATTTTTAAGAATTCTTTTTCCATTAAGAAAAGTGAGGTATAAGGTTTATTTAGAATATATGAAATTAGTTAACTTAGTGATTATAGGGAAGAGTATCTCGGAAGTCTTAAAAAGGAACTGAAAAACACAGGTTAAGAGACTCCAAATTTTCAGAATGTTTTAGAATGTAGAATTCTTGCCACAGCTGAATTTTCTTTTTGCAAACTAGTATGCCAGTTAGAATATTGACACTACGGCTCATGATTCAAGAATTTTTATTTAATATTATATGTTCTAGAGTATGTATAAAATGTTTTGGTTACTTGCTGGTCACTGATTATTCTGTTTAGAGAATCTACAGCTTTAGAGCTGTAGAGAGATTGTCAAGAGAATAATCAGTGACCGGCAAGGTGGAGACTCATTCTTAGAAAATATTAAACTGGAGATGGTATATCACAGTGGTTCAGGACATGTGTTCTGGAAATACACACTGGTTATATTAGACACCCAGATGTGCCTCTTACTGCTATCATATTTGGTGTTTTCTTTAATATTTCATGTCTCAGTTTACTTTCCTATACAATGAGGTAATTATGGTACTCAGTAAAGTTGTTGTAAAAAGTTAAGAGTTAATACATGCAATATACTAAAAACAGTGCTTAGCACATTACAAATCTTCAAAAGATTTAGTTATTATAATTTTTCATTACTTTTTGCTAAATTTCTTGCTGACAACTTTTTATGCTACTGATATAATGAAAGCACAAGCAAATAAATAGTAATTAGAAGCCGGGCGTGGTGGCTCATGCCTGTAATCCCAGCACTTTAGGAGGCCAAGGTGAGGGGGATAACAAGGTCAAGAGATCGAGACCATCCTGGCCAACATGGTGAAACTCTGTTTCTACTAAAAATACAAAAGTTAGCCTACATGGAGTCACGTGCCTGTAGTCACAGCTACTTGGGAGGTTGAGGCAGGAGAATACCTTGAACCCGGGAGGCGGAGGTTGCAGTGAGCCGAGATGGCACCACTGCACTCCAGCCTGGCAAAAGAACAAGACTCCATCTCAAATATATATACATATATATATAAAGCCGGGTGTGGTGGCTCAGGCCTATAATCCTAGCACTTTTGGAGGCCGAGGTGGGTGAACCACAAGGTCAGGTGTTCAAGACCACTCTGGCCAACATGGTGAAACCCCATCTCTACTAAAAATACAAAAAATTAGCTGGGCATAGTGGTGGGTGCCTCTAATCCCAGCTCCTAGGGAGGCTGAGGCAGGAGAATCACTTGAACCCGGGAGGTGGAGGTGGCAGTGAGCCAAGACTGAGCTATTGCATTCTAGCCCTGGTGACAGAGTGAGATGCTGACTCAAAAAAAATATATATATATCTATATACACACATAATTGTTTTTTTGCCTCATATATATATATGTATACATGTCTGTATACATGTCTGTATACATATATATATGTATACATGTCTGTATACATGTCTGTATACATATATATATGTATACAT